>CM053783.1:327396362-327613862 GCA_028749045.1 Cupressus sempervirens
AAATGTAATTTGTATATGTATTTGAATGATTTGTAATTTACAAATTGTAAATAATTTAGATGTTTGAATAATTTGACATATAGAAATCATCATCATGCCAAGGAAGAAACCAAAAACTCAAACAATGGAAGAGAGGGAGAGAGATTTGGCAATTAAAAGAGATAAAATGAAACTACTATGTGAACAAAGAAAATTGCAAAGCAATAATGAAGAATTGTCTTTTCAAGAGGAACAAGAACCATCAATACAAAGAAGCAAAGAGTAAGAATTAGAAATACAAAGAGAATGAATGAGACTATTACGCTCAAGAAGACAATTGAATTGTGAAGCTACACCATCTTCCAATGTTGGAATCATATCATCATCTCATGTTGAAGAGATGCTAATTTGTACATCTAATGATGTACACACTCTATCATGTCATGTTGAAGGCACAACATCAACATATCAAGTAGGTGATATTCCATCTTTTGCATCTTATTGCCAAGGCATATCATCTTTGGTTCAAGGTACACAAAACACTCAACCTTATGTTGATGTTCAAAATATTGAGGGAATAGAAGAGATTATAACACCTTGTAGAATTCATTTTAGAAGACCAAAATATTTGATTGATATTGATACTAACATTTTGAAATCAAAGCCCGACAATATTAGCAAGCGTACTTGTCAAAGAAAAGTTAATCATATGTGGAGATTATTCTTTGAAGAATTAAATATTATAGGTCAATGCCAATTATTTGTTGAAATGATGAAGAATTTGAAATTTAGGCCAATCATGAAGATTCTTGGGCTAAGAACGATGGGCGATTCAAATAAAAAAAGCATTGTAAAGAATCTAATGAGTGCTTATGACAAAGCGGGTTCTAAATCACACACCAAAGATAGTAATATCAAAAGACGAGTACTTACATTGACAATAGTAAGTACCCAAATTAAGAAAGCTCGACTCATGAGAAAGACAAGCAAAACATTAAAAATCGGTAGAGATACTCTACGGAGAGCCATGCTAAGGCATGAGAGATTGGAAGATTCAACAAAAAATGAGTTATAGACATTTAGTGATAGACTACTGCAAAAGGATAAAGGAATTAGTGAAGCTTTGAAATCATTGATTGAATATTTTTGGACAAATAACACACGTGTTTCCCCTAATCAAATAGATGTTGTAAGAAGGAGGATTGGTAGCCAAAATTGCGACCCACATGTGAAATATTTTTTGGACTCAATTCAGACAATTTTTTGCAAAATTTATTGGTATGTGTCCTTAAATTTGAATAAGTCAAAGATTTTTTGAAATGGGTAAACCTTTTTATGTGAAGATAAATCACACACGCACAACTTGTTGTTGTAGGATACATATTGAATTTTCTAACTGTTTTGATGTTTTTAGGCATATATGTGTGTTTTTGTATTATAAGTTTTTCTTGTAGAATTGTGACATGAAAGACCCACCTAAATCTTCAAGGGAATTTATATCCAACATTTTATATGAAATAGGGGACGACCAACAATTTTACAAGACATCATGCTTGGATTGTACATGCTTATTTTGTGGTTCTTTGCAACTTTTATCAACTTGTGAATATATGGATAATACACATGCAATTAAAAATGAAATAGTAGATTACAAAAAATATAAGACAGTGACACATGCTCTAAAAAATGGGAAAAAGGGTAAAATATGTGATTTAGTCAGTGAAAAGATTCTAGTGTATGAGTTCATGAAAAGATTATTTATGAGTATGAAAAGCATACACACAAAGCTTGATGGCTAGATTTGCAATTCAAGTTGTGCAAGGATATATTTCCATTAGATACCATTGTTTTGGTTGTAGACTTCATAAAGAACTATACACTACAACTACAAAATGAGATGCGAGAAAAATTTTATACTTCTCAACAAGTTTTCATATTTGTTCACATAACATTCATGCATTCATCTACAAGTATAGAGGATGATAGAAAGATTTTGAGAGAATACCATTTTTACATCAGTGATGATCAATCACATTCTATAGAGTTTGTACATAGTTGTTTTAAACTATTTTATGGAGATTTGACGAATAGCGGCATACCATATTGTTAACACATTATTTGGTCAGACAATTGTGCATCTCAATTCAAGAATGCGTGGATGTTCTATTAGTTGAGCAAGATGCATAGGTTGTCTAGAATTCAATATATGTAAAATTTCAAAGAGGCTAGTCATGGAAATGGAGAGCATGATGGTGCAGGCACATGCATCAAAAGAGTCTTAGCTCATAAAGAACTTAAGTAAAAGATGGAGCAATATTGACATATGCGAAATCCATCGTCCAGTGGTGTAACACTACAATGGTTCTTAGTAAGGAAGGTGAGCCTATGGTTTGTAAATTTTTTTGGTTGATAGATAATACTAACATTACATCATATGAAGATTGTTGCACACTAACAGGATCAAGTGAGTTGCACTCTTTTAGAAGCTCTTATGTAGGTTCATGGAGTATCCACACATGAAAAATGACATGCTATTATCCATCATGTGTAGAGGAAAATTGGGATGAGTGTGAGTCGACTGAATGGGTGGACAAATGGGATATATAGGTTTTGGACCCAATTAACACCTATCGTCCCTCACAAGCACTAGAAATGGTAGAGATGGATTCATCCATTGAATTTGACTACTTGTCTGATCTAGTGAAACCTGGTAATATATATATATATATATATCTTTGTAATTTCAATATGTCACTTTATAATTTTTACCTAAGTACTTTTTGAATTAATGACTGTATTTTGTACATTTATCACTGCAGGCCATGTTTTTGCTGTTATTGCACTTGAATACAATGAAGAAGGGACAAATTATTATTTGTGTTGTTGTGTCCAAGACAAAAAAAAATTGGATCACTCGGTTATAGATGGTGAATGTTTAGAGTACCATATTAGTGTGGTGGTTGTAACTGGCACATAGCTTAGACAATATTCTATGAAGAACCCCAACTTGTGGTTATTTGAGGATTGACAAACAAAGAGGAAGATTCTTCATTATTCGAACCTTGTTGTCACATCAAATGTCCACTTGATAAAATATGGTAGAAAACCACATAATAAGACTCTTTGGAAAGTTTGCGAGTCAGATCACAAGGCAATACTTGAGACATTAAAATTTAGAGAAGATACAATTGGTTCATTAGATTGAATAGGAAGGGGGGGGGGGGGGGGGGGGAGAGAGAGAGAGAGAGAGAGAGAGAGAGAGAGAGAGAGAGTAGGGGATACATGGAAGAGACGCTACTCTTGACAAGATGCCAAAGAGACACAACCCTCCAATAGGTAATAAATAGTCATTCTGAGAATTTGAAGCAAGTGCATCCAATAAAGGAAAGGAACATCATTGAAGGATATATATGCATATATGAACATTAACCAATAAAAAATATAAAGGAATACCAATATTGAGTATTGTTTACAACAAAGATTTTTCCAAACCAAAGGCAATAAGTCATTCATAATAGTAAGAGAATTAAGAAAAAATGTATATAGTATTATTGACCAAATTAGAATTAGCAAAATGATATTGCACATAATCTCCATTACAATAGCATGGAAGCATTGTGATTTTAATAGTTATATTATTTAGTCCCAAAAATGGAAATTACAGATATTGTTCTCTAATCCTTTACAATAGAAAATGTTTACAAAAAATGACATGTACTTGTATTAGGACATTATTTATTATAGAAATCTCACACCAAAATAGCTAGCTAGTTGCTCAAAAAATAGTAACCGAATGCAAGTGGGATCATAAAGAGACCTTAATAAACTAGTATCCCCTTTACTCAAGCAACATATTGGTCATCTACTTGACTGGGACATGTTTGGGAAGTGAAAATCTCCATTTAAACTCAAGTCTCCATTTAAAGGTGGCAATGAGCTTTTTGTTGTTCTGTTAAGATCATTAATATATTTCGATGAGAACTTTGAGGGATTATGCCCAGCTTGAGTATCCTAGCTTCCTAAGTCCTGTAAATGCAAGACCATTGATGTATAGGCATTTCTAATTGAAACATCTATGGTGCTAGAATGAAGTGCGTGACCAAATTCTTTACCTACTAATAAGCCAATTTGAGGCTTTACTTCATGTTGCTTCGTGGATAATTCTATAGCACTTGTTCCTTCTCTATCTGAAAATTTTGTGTCTATGTACATGTGTACCCTTTCCCAATAGTTGTAGGTTTTGTCTCTCCATCTTAAGTAATTGGCATACCCTAGATGGCACCAAGATAACCATTTTCTTTTGAAATGTCTTTTTCTCTTAGATTAATCTCTCTATTAAGTAATTTTTCTATATTTTCCTCTGTATATTTAATAGATGTAGCTGCAATTCCTCTATATATTAAGATTTCTTCCATAGGAATGAGAAGGCATGGGGAGTTAGGCCAACTATTAGTCATTGTATTAAAAAAGTAGTTCTTGGCCATGCCACCGATGGGAATCATTTTAATCTCATTTTCAGAATCGGTACCTCATTTTGTCTTGAAAGAATAATATATATTGTTTTCAATCTCTTTAAAATATCTGTGGCTGATAGCCAATCACTTCTTCATTTCCTTTGAATATTCATGGGCAAATAAGGTATTTGGTTACCTAATAGATCCTAGGAATCTTAACTAGGGTCCTAGAATAGTCATAGGTGGACCCATTTGACCTAAATATGTAAAGGGCAAAAATTAATCAAAAGTTGCAATGTTGCTCAAAAAGTTGCTTGAGCAACTTTTGCAATTTTTGCAAAAAGTTGCAAATAGAATTTTAGGAATTTGTAACTATTCATGGTTCGGTATATGAGCATGGGAAACATATTTTCAAAGGTTAGAAGGTTTCCAGTCAGATTTGCATTAACTTTTACAACTTTTGCAATTTTGCACAAAAAGTGCAACTTTTGTAAAGTTCACTAGATGTTACTTCTAGGAGTTGGAAAAGGTTCTAAACTATTAAAAAACAACTAAAAACACATAATCCTAGGCTATCTTGACCAAAAACTCAAAAAGACCCAATTTTGCCTAATTAGCAACTTTTGCTCATGTCTTGCACAAAGTGGCCTAAGGATACATATCTTTCTCATATCTCTCTCATCGTTCATCAAGGGATCAAACTATTTATTTTGTTAGCTCTAAATGGTCATGTAAACCCTAGTTCCAAGCTCCTCCCATCTTGTTGAGCACTCAAGCATTCTCAGGCACGTCGAACCAAATTGACCCTAAGAGTCACTAAATGCTATATGGCAGCGATCTTTAACAGGGCATATCTCGAAGCTCATGCATGATATAAATATGATTATAGGTGCTATAGGATCATGTTGTGCATGCCCACAATAAAATCTCTCTGTTTTAGGAGATTCACTTCTATTTAGATTTTGCAGTCCCATCTTGGGTGATGCTAAAACTTGTAGTGTTGGCCAGTATAAAGTTGCCAACTACCAAATCTCTCTCATTGTTCGTTGTGGGATCAAATTGCCTACTTCATTAGCTCCAAGTGGCCAACTAAACCCTCAAGCTTCTTCCATCCTATTGAGTGCTTGAATGTTCTCAGGAATGCTAAACCAAATTGACCCTCAAAGTCACTAAATGCCATAGGGCAGCAATCTATGACGGGGCATATCTTAGAGCTTGTGCAAGGTATGGATGCGATTCTAGGTGCTACAGGACCATGTTGCAGAAACCTACAATAACCTCTCTCTTTTTTGAGATCCAATTCCATTTAGATTTTTTGGCCCCATCTCGAGTGATGCTGAAACTTGTAGTATTGGCTAGTACAAAGTTTCCAACTATCAAATCTCTCTTACCATTCATCGTTGGATCAAACTATCTATTATGTTAGCTCCGAGTGGCTAGGTAAACCCTCTCCCAAGCTCCTCCCATTCTTTTGAGTGCTCAAACATTCTCAGGTACACCAAACCAAATTGTCCTTAAGAGTCACTAAATGCCATAGGGCAACGATCTTTGATGGGGCATATCTTGGAGCTTGTGCAAGGTATAGATGCAATTCTAGGTGCTATAGGACCATGTTGTAGAGACCTACAATAATCTCTCTCTCATTTTGAAGATCTAATTTTGTTTAGATTTTGTGGCCCCATCTCGGGTGATGCTGAAACTTGTAGTGTTGGCCAATAAAAAGTTGCAACCTGTCGAATCTCTCACACTGTTTGTGATAGGATCAAACTATCTATTTCATTAGCTCCTAGTGGCTAGGTAAACCCTAGTCCTAAGCTCCTCCTATCACATTGAGTGCTTTAATATTCTCAGCTATGCCAAATTGAATTGTCCCTAAGAGTCACTAAATGCCATAGGGTAGCGATCTTTGATGGGGCATATCTTGAAGCTCGTGCAAGATATGGATGTGATTCCAGATGCTATAGGATCTTGTTGTAGAGATCTACAATAAAATCTCTCTTTTTGGAGATCCAATTCCATTTAGATTTTGTAGCCCCTTCTCAGGTGGTGCTAAAACTTGTAGTTGTTGCTAGTACAAAGTTACCAATTGTCTAATCTCTCTCACCATTTATTGTGTCATCTAACTGCCTATTCTGTTAGCTCTGGGTGGCAAGGTAAACCCTAGCCCCAATCTCCTCCCATCCTATTGAGCACTCAAACATTCTTAGGCATGCCGAACCTAGTCATCCCTAAGAGTCACTAAATGCCATAGGGCAATGATTTTTGATGGAGCATATCTCAGAGCTTGTGCATGGTATGGATGCAATTCTGGGTGCTACAGGACTATGTTGTGGAGAACTACAATAACCTCTCTCTTTTTTTAGATTGGATTCCATTTAGATTTTGCAACCCCATCTCGGAAACTTGTTGTGCAAGGCATCTAGGTGGCAATTGGATATATCATCTCATCTAATGATGGAGATTCATGATAGAAGGTAATGGGGTAATCATACACCTTATTTTTAACATGTTAATTTTTATGGTAATAAGATAATCCTTTTTTGTAAGGTCAAGGAACTTGAGGTCACCTATAAATCCAAGTTGCCTTAGTCCTAAAGATTTTTGTTTTTTTGTTGTTTTTGTTAATAAGTTAACTCAATAAGTGATTTTTGTTTTTTTGTTATTTTTGTTAATAAGTTAATAAGTTTTTTAGAGTCATTACACCTTATATAGGTCCTATGCATTACCAAAAACCACTTGGTTAAGTTCTAGGAAGAGTTAGTGCAAAAATTGCATTTTGCAATAAAAGTTGCGTACAACTTTTTGGCAATTTTAGCAATTTTTTCACCAATCAAACCAACTAGTAATTAGTTGGAATGGATGTCAAATGATGAAAATACCCTTTATTAATTTAGAGGAGGCATAAGATGTTGGTGATTATTAAGTTCTTTTTATATGGCAAGGAATCATTGTTGATGTTAAACTTGTATATAGGATCTGGTAATCTGTTGGAATGGATGTCAAATGATGAAATACCCTCTATTAATTTAGAGGAGGCATAAGGTGTTGGTGATTATTAAGTTCATTTTATATGGCAAGGAATCACTACTGATGTTAAACTTGTATATAGGATCATTGAGTTATTGTCAAATATCATTACTTCCTGTTTAGAACAACAAACTCGTACTATGTCAAAATGAAAAACCACTTTAGCTGCATGTCATCATTGAATGGAGTTAGTGGAAGATTTTAAGGATCTTCTTGGTTGTCTTAGTATCCAATTCATGGGTTTGAAACATAATCACATCCCTTTGTGAAGAGTTGGCCGAAAATTAGCAAATTACATGTTGCAAAGAAAATACAGTCATAGGATGTTGGAAGATTGTTTTCACTCATAGGATGTTGAAGAATCTCTTGGAAGAATGGAATAGATGATAAACTAAAGTTTGTGAGATAGTTATTAGGTGTTCCTTGGAGTGTCTAAGGTGTTAGTTTGAAGCAAGAGATCCATTTCTCAAATTTTCTTATTTTTCCCTCATTGCTTCCCAAGTTTTGAATAGGGAAAGCGATCAAGTAGTTTTGTGGAGTTGGGTAGAAATTTTACAATGTTGTAACCAAGTTGGAAAGAGTCTTTGAAAACACTTAGGAAGGTGGGAAAGGTAGTTTTCTTTAAAAGTGTTCTTTTTGGGAATCCACTAACTTTTGGTGTGAGCACTCTGCATCATTTTGGATGCAAATTACATTAGAATAAAATATATGAAATGTACTCAAAACGTAAATAAGAAAAATAAGATATATATTATGATAACCAATAATGTCATACATAAACAAACATATAATATATTATGATAGCCAATAATGTCATACGTGAACAAACATATAATATGTTATTATAACCAATAATGTCATACATGAACAAACATATAATATATTACGATAACCAATAATGTCATAAATGAAAAAAACATATCATATATTAACCAATAATGTCATAATTCTTAATGTCATGCATCAAATATATGTCATACATCAAATATAAAATGTCATATATACATCAAATTTATACTGAATATGTCTACTAACATAAATCCCAAGATATATTTCCACTAATGCCTATACATGTGTGTCTATCTCTATACCTTCTCCTTCCCATGAGGGGAAGGAAAAAAATCCCTAAAGGTCTTCAATCATTGTGTGGAGGGAGATGATGGGATGATGGGGTCTTCCTCACATGCTCACTCGTCCTCTTGTTTAGGATCTTCTCTAATTGGAGCTGATACAAACAAAGTAGATATGAATCAATAATTATTATACATTGAAATCAGATATATGTACACAAAAAATTAGTTATTTTTTTACCACCATCAAATAGTCACTCTGTACATCCACCACAAAGGCTCGCGGATGATTGGGTTTAATAAGGCTCTACAAAAAATCAATCGATATAATAACTTATAAATAGCATTTGAAATTTCAATACTAACTATTATAAACAACAACTAAAACCAAGAAAATTATTTCATACCTTAGTCAATGGCTCTAAACTAGCCATCATGATAGAAACTCCATGATCAATGGACTGGTGAAGATGAGGAGGAGTCTCAGACATCAACAACTATATGTCATATAATACAATTTACATGTAACATGTAACATTAAATAAATATAATCAAATGAATTAAATTAACAGGAAGAAATGTACCTCTACAAAGTTCGTATCATGCCTAGGCTTAGAGTCCCTTATGAATGTCAATGGTCCAGTAGAGAATTGATGCACATGGATAAAAAAATTTGTCAATCCTTCATATGATTACTTAATAAATATATGTATTTATTTAAATGATTAAATTGATACATACCTCTTGGCTCGTCAATGAGACATAAAATGGGGCCAAAGAATCTATACTAGGGCCATCAACACTCTTATCTTGAATTTTGAACAATGTCAAGACATAATAATTAATTAGTCATTCACAATACATATGAAATATGATCAAATTAGTTTATTATAATTGTAATTTACCTATATGTCGATGCCAAATGTGTCACTCAGGAACTCATCAATGACTAGCCCATCATTCATACTATCTCCAACATGACTGCCAAATGTGCACAAGGATCCACATGATATGCATATGTGATTGTGATGCACAGAATGCTCCTCCTCAACTAATGGATTGACACAATGAATGAGAGTCTATGTCAAAGCATTGATAGTCCCTAGAGTACTAGTCTCTACATGTTCCGTCACAATTGAAGGAAAAATCACATGCTCACTCTGTAGCTTGACAATAAGCACCCTAACTACATTAGGGTCACAATATATCCCTGGCCTCTCAAATGATGACCTCCCACCTCTACCCTGAGATTCTAACATATCAAAATAATTGGGGATCTCCCCAAGGAAAAATTCAAAATACAAATTTCTTTAAGAAATACATGGAACCTCATGATTATTGCAGGGAGGGGCATCAAAGGCCATCCACCATCTATCCCAAAAGTTATTTCTAATATCATCATGTATGCACTAATGGATGGGGAATCTTTTAGTTGTATGTTTAATAGTGTCTTGTTCTCTAGGCTTTTTAAACAATGCACAAATGCTACCTTTTTCTATTTCTTTTTTTTTCTTACATCTTTATAGGATAATTTGTTTGCATAATATCTTTTTTGTTCTTCCCTCTTAACATGCCAAATGTCCAACTGACCACTAATAGAAGCTACAAGGGTCATAATGACCCAAGGGAGGATGCCAATTGTGCTCTCATAGGATTGGTTTTTCTACAAGCTTTCAACCTACCAATGAGTTCTTTTAATTCATTTTCCCCTCTTTCTATTTCATTCGTTATGTTGTCTTGGGTGCTAGGAGGAGGTCTTTCAATCAGTGGAGGTTGTGGAATTTCTTGCTCTTCTTGTGGAGGTTTTCTTTCTCTTCTTGTGGAGGGTTTTGATTTGAATCTTGTGGAGGGTTTTCATTTTGATTTTGTTGATCTGGCTGGGGATTTGGCAGTTCATTATTCACATTTCCTAATAAGAAACCAATTGCATTCTAAATAAATAAACAAATTTAAAGAAAAATTAGAAAAACCTACAAAACAATGCAAAAACAAGAGTAGAAAACATACTACGTGATCCCGATCTTGATCTTCGATGATGAGGAGGCATTTTGAGGAGGCGGGTGAGAAAATTCTTCAAGTTTTACAACTCGTGTGCATGTTTTTGAGGAGAAAGAATGCAACAACAAAAACAAATGAAATGGGTCGTGGATTTGGAGCCCATATATTAAAACTTGGGATTTTAAAAAGTGCACACACGCTTTTAGAATTTAAAAAAAATATTTTGTGTGTCATGTTTTTGACACCACAACTTGGTGCACTTACCCCTAGATTATTTGTTGTTATTATTTGTTGCATGTAATTGTTATTATGTATTAAGCTCAAGTAGATTCAAACCCAAAACCTCCCACAAAAGAGACTCACAAGTTAAAGTTGTGTTGTAGGGTCTTTCCTACTTATCAAACTAAATATTATGAAGCAACTCAAGTTCTTATTGATAGTTTAGTGAAAGTTGTGGAACTCTAGGATATTCTAGACCATAGTTATGGACTATGAAGTTGATCATAACATTCTTTACATGTATACTCAACATTTGTTGAGTAAACACATTGATAGTTCCGAGGATACATTTAGTAGTTTTGATGAGAAATACTTAAAGCTATAATCAGAATTGAGGAAACTAGTCATAGTGAGAAATATTAGAATAGAGGTTGAGGAATAGGTGCAGAGATTGGGAATTTTGGTACACAAAGTCGGGGAAGAAGGGAAGAGAAAAATGAAATTTGAGGAGAAGCTACTCAAAGTTAGAGAAGTTAGTTCATATGTCTCTTCATCTAGAGAAAGAAAAATACAAAATCATGCACCCTCCTCTAGTTCTCCTACGCCAATAATTTCTAAGAAACCACAAGTTGAAACATGCAACATGAAATCAAAGAGGAAAAAAGCCAGAGGTACAAGGTATTGGAAACTATAATTGGAAATTTTTTTATGTTGTCATTGATGTCAAACCTTATTAGTGCTTGATAGTTTCTACCTGAGTAGAGTTCCATATCAAGATGATTGGTGAAGAGGATTTGAGAAGAAGAGATAACAAGAAGACCTACTGGAAAGGTTGATTTATGTGGAACTACAATGAACACTTAATCAGTTGGACATTGACAAGATAATGTGTTGTTTAATCATAACACTAAGTGGAGAAGATAGTTGAGTTGAAGCCTAGAAGAGATTATTAATGAAGGACCAAATGCATAGGAAAGACCAATCAAGAAAGCATAAGATTAAGAAACTTATAGTTGAAGAAGAGCTATGCTAGTGTTGACCGAGTGAACCATACAATCTGAGTGATTATAGAGTTGACCAAGCACCAATAAAAGACTAATTATCAAAAATATTAGACCGAGTGAAGATAGTTTAAGATGAGCAAGATAGTTAATGATGACCAAGGTTGAGGAACACAATTTTGTTTGAGTGTCAACATTTGATATTTTGTGAAGGAATTGAGATTCCTAGCTAACATAGTTGATTATTTGGATTTGTCAAAGTGTGTGAAGGATAAGTATTAATGAGCTGGAGCATTTAATGCAAGAGAAATTGTGTTTGAGGATTTCTAGACATGGATTCAAAGAGAAGTTTTGAGAAGTATCTAGAAGGAGAAGGACGTGATGGAAGGATTCGATGAATCTAACCTAACCCTAAGATCGATGGTGATGTTTAAGAAAAAAAAATAAAAAAAACCTATATAAGGAGGCATAAGGATTAACGTAGAGTGATTAGTAGTTGCTGATTTTGTTGACAAATGAACTAGAGCAGAACTTTGTAAAGGAGCAGAGAAGAGGTGAAGAGCTATTGCTTGAAAGTTGTTCCAAGAAGATCATAGATTGAAGATCAAGACGTGAATGGAGTTTAGTCAACGAATAAGAAAATGAGCTACATTGTGATCTTTATTTGCAAAGTGAGTTATATTTATCAAATCAAATTTTTGTTACTTTCTAACCATTGTATCGTTTGAAATCCTTTAATCAAGGTTGACCTAACAGTTATTTGTAAATCCTTCAATCAAGGTGAAATTCTAATGGAATGTTCTTAATTCCTCTAACAAGGTCACTCCTAATAGGATGATTAAATCTTGTAATAGGATCACACATAATAGTGTGTATTGTAACCTTTAATGGGGTTGGCTCCTGAGAGAGATCACTTTAGAAGAATGAAAATTTGGTAGCATGCTACTAGTGGTTTCTCCCAAATTGGGTTTCCAAGTTAAATCCTGGTGTCATTCTTGTGTGAATTTTTATGAGATGTTTTATTGTTTAATGTTTTACATTTTACAAGTTGATTATTATTGGGACAATGAGATCCAAGTTTATGTTACTGATAAGTTTCTATAGATATTGAGTGGGCTAACAAATAGACCTAAGTTATTTGAAGTGTTCAAAAGTTTAATAGGTACATTAGGATCTGAGGATAACTGATTCAACCCCCCCTCCCTCTTAGTTATTCTAAATCATTCTAACACAAAGAAGTAAATTTCTATTTAGTATGATAAAGGGATAGAGTATAATGAATTAGTGAAGGAAATAAAGTGAAAGAAAACTAAATCTTCAAGATTGTCTAATACGAATCTACTTGAAGAAGAAAAATTAAGAAAGAAAAGGAATTTTGATTCAAATGAGCTCAAAATTATAGTTAATGATGTTGAGGAAGTCAAGTAATTGTGCACAAATATTTTAAACCACTTTTTGAATTCTATGATAAATTTGATGATGTTGGAAAATAAGTACTTGATGATGCCCTAGAGAGTCTTGGGTTACCTTGTGATGCACCACCAAAGTTCAACTTGAAATATATTCTGAGTGGACTTTTCCAAACAATATGATTTATGTTAATCTTAGTTTTGGAGTTATTCAATATGGATCCATTAGCATACATGGAATATGGAAACATCGCTTTAAATCTTGATTACCCAAAGCAGTAAAGATAGAGGTAGAAGAATTATTTTTAAAAACACTACTCATAACTTCAGCTTCTAAAATGTAGAGTTCAATCTTTATTAAGATGCTCTCAATAGGATTATGTCCCTTCCAAAGGATACATTTATTTCTTTCCCACCTTAAGGACCAAATACTTACTTCTTAAGGAATCACACATAAGTCTACAAACAAAGAGTCCTAATGGAGTTGTAGCCAACTTCACCCTAAGTCCCACATTGTGTTTGGTAGAAGCATATGTATATCTAGTTTTGAAAGGATAAAAAAGACAACATTATTTATAAAAGATACACTGAAATGAACAAATGATTTAAATCTTCCATGACTTCCCAACACAAAACACAATTAAATAAATCAACAATATGCAACTTCTAGAGATGAGAAGATTAAATGCAAAGTTTAAGGATGATGAGAGATTGAAATAGAAAGTGTTGATAAATTTATGTCCTATTATATAAGTAGAAAAAATGAATCTGATATTCAAGAAGACCAATAAATATATCTGGAGCAAGTCAAGGATAAATAGGCTAATAATTGGGAAGAAAAATGAACTTGAAAAATATTTTTTGAATTGATACCTTCAACATAACCAATTCCATGTTTTCTCATATGAAGTGTAAGGTTGTAATGATTTATTTTTTCCAAAAGTTGAGCCTATGGAAGTTAGTGTTCCTATAGTGCCCACCTGTAGTTTTCTTTTTAGTTCTTTTTGCCAAACTCTTTTAGATTGGTTTTCATGCATATGATAGTTTGAAAAGATACTTGATTTATAGTTATATGACACTACATCATACTTCAATTTTATATCAGGAGCGATTAAATAGTTGACACATTTCATGTGTTCATTTAATGATTATGATTACTTTCATGATGATGATGATGCTTAAATTTCTCCTAGTTAGTAAATATAATTACTTTCATACTAATGTCATATGATATGTCCTTGAATGATGCTTGTTGTATCTTTGTGATGATGAGTGTTTATATTAGAATATGCTATTATTTTAACTCATGATTTATTTATGTTACTTACCCTATACTTGCATGTGTATCATGTGTGTGTGTGTGTGTGTGTGTTTTACATTTCTTCTTAATGTGCCTAATGTGGTTGAGGGAGAGAGTCATAGTCACTTGTGAGTCAAGAGCTACACAATTTACAACTTCCCACCATCACCTATTTAGTATAGATATATATGCATGTACATTCATGTCTTTAATGTAGGTTTGTAGGTGTCAGGCATCAACTTCCCTAAATTGCCAGGATGAGCATGCCTTGTCACAATAACTCAGTAGTAAGAATGGGAAGATAATGTTTAGGTCTAATTTCAATCTAAGATTAATTATTGTCCTTGGAAGGAGGACATGTATCTGACTACCTATCCTTTTAAAAACTCATGAGTTTATCTTTGTGCGTGTTATTTGATTTTTGGTTTTTGGTTAGTTTCACTTATGCCATTGCATTTATGTGGATTTGGTGATGTGATTTACTTGGTAAATGATTTAATTATGATATTTGGACTAATAATATGATATTTAAATTAATAAATATTATTTGATTAAAAGGAAATATTAAAATATGATGATATTTAATTAATTAAATATATGTTTTAATTTTAAAAAACTTAATTTAAAAGTCTAATTTATTAAATTTGAAAAGACTAATTAAAATATTAAAATAAAAAATATTAATTTATCATAATAGTTTAATTAATTAATGATAAAATTAGATTTGCACATAATCAGTGGGTTTTAATTATAGTTATTAATTAAAATAATAAATTCTACTTTTAAAAGTGTTTTGCACAAATAAATAAAGTGGAGAAAAGAAAAGAAAATATTATTTCAATGCAAAAGTGCATTAAGTTGACATGGAATAATTAATTTAATATTTGAATTAAAGTGAGTTATTTTTATTAAATTAGAGGTTGGAAAACCCTAGATAGGGTTATGGCTCTTTATTAGAAGTTTTTTTGTAATTTGATCACAGATAGGTTTTAGGAGAGACTTCTAGAAATTGAAGCTAAATAATTGTTGAAAATATTAGGAGTATTTGGAATATAAGAATTCACAAGTTGTCCATAATTTCATTTGTTAGGTTGAGGGTCTCAAGATCCCTCTTGGAAATTACTTTAGAAAAATTTTGTTTGCCTCGTGTCTTCCACATTGTTGAAATCTAATTCATTAAAAATTAGGGAATAATATTATTATTATTTAGAAATAGAATTTAATTTCATGTTTCTTTGAAAATATTGTAAAAGATGCAAACAATAGGATTGTGTTGCTGATAATTGAATTGGAAAAACTAGATCTATGCTACCATTTGAAATTTCACATTGAAATTAGAGGAATTTAGAAACTATGATCATTAGTAAACCCTTTGTTTGAATTTCCACAATAGAAATTGGAGCAAAATAATAGTTAAAGTGACTAGGGTTTGACCAAAAATTCATGTTGTTATTTAACTCGCAAGTTTGTTTATTTTTAGCTCATATTAGAACATATAGTTTTTCCTAATTTGTTTATTAGAAAAAAATTTGAAATTGGATGCTTGTAGGAAAATTTTTCCATTAGACTGTACCTACAAAAGAATAGTGATATATAGATAGATTAAAAAGTAAATTTATTGGATCTTTAATTATAAAAAATAAATTTTATTACAAATTGGAAATAAAAATGAAAAAGAAGCAATATGCTCCTCTTCAACAGTTTTCATCATTGAACTTTTACAACTAATCTGGCACCCCTTCAACTTTGAATAATGGTTGTTTGTATCTTCTAGAGTAGGGCTATAAAGGCCTAGCTACAACAGGGTTGATCACCATGTGAAACTCCTTTTCTGCCTAAGATTTTGAATACTTCACATCAATAGTAGATTCTGCTAAGGTTCCCATGGGTAAACACCCTAGATATCATGTAGCTTCTTCTCTAGTGGCAAAATGAAGAAAATCCAAAAATCATGGTTTGCATAATAAGAAAGAAACGTTAAAGAAAATCCTAGAGAATCTTGGGAAAAAATAATAATAGGAAGATATGGGCTATTCCTACCCAAGCCTCGATAATTACAACATGGAAAAATGTTATTGGGTTACGATTCTTTGAACAAAATCATTAAACCCAAACAATCTCCCTTCCCCATAGAATGGGAAGGAAATTAGGTCAAACCCTAATGTCTTTGAAGCCATAAATATCTAAGAAGAATCAAACCTAGAAATAAGAGAAAATTCTATGAAAGGCTTGACCCCATATCCTCTTCAAAATGAATCGTGAACACTTATCCCAAGAAATGAGGTGACAAAAGGATTATGGAACTCGTGTAACTCTCAAGGCCTCTTTGCGAACTTGTGAGGAGTAGATGAAAATGGAACTTAATTATTTGAATGGGTGAAAGCGTCATTGGGAGATCAGGTAAGTATCTCCAACCTTCAAAATAATATATTCTTTCTAAAATATAAATATTAGAATATCAACAAAAATTTGTTAATGAACCCACCAATTTTCTTTGAGGGTCAAAATGTTAAGTTTTTTGATTGGTAGCCTAATTTTACCAATCAATCCTTAAAATATGTTAAAATCATGAGATGGGTCTTCTCTAAAAATTTCATGGTTAAACTCCTTCATGTGAACATTCTGAAAAACATAGGGAATGCCCTAAGTGGATTCAAAGGGCTCAAAGAAAACTTTGAATCTTTCATGGACATCAAAATGCTAATTGATCTGGAAGAGGAATTTGAAGCCTTAAATACCTTTTGGATCACAAAAAACAACTCAATTTATTACTTTCACCTTGAAATCTATACTAACATCTATAATTACATAATTTTCTGGAAAAAATCCAATATTGGAATGGATAATGATCTCTAGCTAGTGGGCATTGATGGAGGTATTAATCTGGTAAATCTAGTGTCAGGATGCCTTAAGGATTTCTCTCTACCTATCTCCCAACCCTCTCCTAGGGCTTCATTGAAAAGAAGAGGTGCTTGGGTGAATCAAACCACAAGAAAAATTGCTCCTTTAAAATCTTGTCTCATTCATGGTCTCCCTGTAGCTTTTAATCCCCAAGGAGGAGGATTCACAATCAATAAAGAGCCCCACCCAAATTAAGACTATCCTACAAGGCTCCCAAAAGGTACCCCTCCAAAACCTAGAATAAAATCTAGATAATGTAATGAATGTGGTTGATAGCCATGTGGCATCCCCTATGCCAACATTAGAACTATTTAGTTGCAAAGTTCAAAGTGTGGTAGTTTTGCCATAGCCAAAATCAGAATTAGAATTTTAGAATTCTCCTAAGGACTTGTTAAGGAATTAATAAATTATTTTAGTGAGGAGAGAGTTAAGTAAGGAATGAATAAATTCACATAGAGCTTCATAGTGGATTTAATAAATGCTTTTAGTGAGGAGATGGTTAAGGAGTGAATCTTCATAAATAACTTTTGGTTGAGCAAGTATTGGCCTTAGGAGGAGAAGATTATATCATGGATAACCTTAGAATAGATCTATTGGCAATGGAGGAAGAGGAAAAAAGAGGTATAGAAAAATTTGAACCTTCCTTTCCCTACCCAAAATTAGAAAAAATCTCAAAACAAAGAGGTAGGAAATCACTGAACAAACTAAGAACTCAAGATGTTGAAGCCATCGCTTACTAAAATCTTTGATGCTAGGAAGGGGAACACCTTTCCCAAGGGCCCATGTTAGTCCTTACTTAGAATTTTAGGGGCCTTGATGCCCCTAACAAAAAACACCGTCTAAAGTGTTGTCTAAAAAAATTCAAACCTGACATAACACTAATATAAGAAACAAAAATAAACCTAGAGGATCTCCAAACATTTAGCAAAAAACTTGGTTTCATAAATATCTGGGGGATCCTATTAGAATTAATCTCTGGTGGCTTAGCTATCATATGGAACCCAAAGAATATAAGTATAGTCCCTAATATGAAAAATAGGTATTGGATGAGTGCCCAGGTAACAAAACTTGGCAAGAATTTGGTTTTCTTAGTAATAAATGTATTTGGCCCAAATACCACTATAGAAAAAATAAATTAGTGGAAAGATATAGGGGCTCACCTTCAGTCCCTAGAAAATTTGTGTTTCCTAGGTGGGGCATTTAATGTCATCACCTTAGTATCTAGAAAAGAGGTGGTATTACCAAACTCCCCCAAACCTCCCTAGACTTCAATCACTAGATATGCTCCAATGCCCTAGTGGAGGTCCCTTCTATAGAAAATTCTCCCACATGGAACAATAAGAGGCAAGGTTTCACTCAAATAGAAAAAAAGTTGGATAGATTATTTGTAGTTGGAAACTTCCCTGACCTAATCTCTAATCTCAATTCAGAAACACTTCCTCTCTCTAGGTTTGACCACTATCCAGTCCTCCTGAGAATTGATATAGGAACAACACCTATAAATAGCCCATTCAAATTTGAACATATGTGGTTCATAGAAAATTATATCCTTCCCTTAATGGAATCATGGTGGAAGGAGGCAAAAGTTTCAGGCTCCAAACTTTACAAAGTAACCCAAAAATTGAAAATTATAAAACATAACCTTACCCATGCAATAAGGTAAAATTTGGCACCATATTTGACTAAAAAAGAGAAATAGAGGCTGAATTGGATTAGACTAACCTAGAAGTAATAGATCAAGGAATGGGGAGGTTTCTCTACTTGAAGGAAAACAACTTAAAACTTAAACTAGAAGATATCTTAGCAAAAGAAGAGATTTATTGGAGATAGAAGTCTCTAGAAATTTGGATTAAGGAAGGTGATAAAAATACAAAATTCTTCCATAACAATAGTAAAAAAAAGATCTCAAAAGAAGATTCTAATAATCTAGTCTAAGGAGGGAAATAAAATAGATAGTGCATCTAAGATAGATGTGGAAGCTATCTCGTATTTTGAAGACATCTTGAATGAACAATTCTCAAAATTGGAACAAAATGAATTGTTGAAGAATATCCCAAAACCCATTTCCCCTTAATAGAACAAGTCCTTGCTAGATAAATTACCAAAGTAGAAATAGAGTCTTCTCTATCTCAGATGGGACCAAATAGATCTCTAGGCCCTAATGGCTTCTCAACATGCTTCTTTCAAAAGTGTTGACACATTCTGGGAGATGAGATTATAGAGGCTTTGGAGGGAGTGAGAAACTCAAGGGGACTCCTCAAAGAAGTCAATTATACCTTCTTAGCTCTAATTCCTAAACATGATGATTTTGTAAGCTTCTTGAATACTTTAGGCCAATTTCTCTATGCAATACATTGTATACAATCCTTAGGAAGGCCTTGGCTAACTATCTTCAAAAATTCCACCCACCCCTTAGTAGTGAAGAAAAAATTGGCTTTGTAATAGGTAGATCTATCTTTTATGACATCATTATTTCCATAGAAGTTATTCATTCCCTTCATGAAGGGAAGAAACTAGGAAGGCTAATCAAAGTTTACATTAGTAAAGCATATGACAAAGTTATTTGGTATTTCTTATGTAAATTCCTTTAGGAATTTGGTTTTGCTAGGTCTTGGATCAACATTATCTTTGAGTGCATCTCCACTCCAAGTTTCTCTATAATAGTAAATGGCACCCTAGAGGGCTTTTTTAATGCTCCCAGAGGGCTAAGGCTAAGATAAGGAGACCCCTTGTCCCCTTTTTTATTTACACTAATGTTAGAGGCTCTTGGGAGAGCCTTTAAGGAAAAGAGATTTAATAATCTATTAAAGGGCATCGAACTTGCTAAAGATGAGGTACCAACAATCCATCAACAATTTGTAGATGACACAATATTGTATGGGGAAGTCAAAATTCCTGAATCTTAGAACATCAAATCAACGCTCAATAGTTATATGGAAGTAACAGGCCAAGAGATTAACTTGACTAAATCAGAAATTTTCTTTTCCGACACTAATCCTAATCTAGAGGAAAACATCAAAAGCATCTTGAAAATTAGATCAGGCTCTTTCCATGTAAATATTTGGGAGTACAATTGGAGAAAGGGAATAAAAAAAAGGCCAATTGGAAGTCTCTTATTGAGAAAGTACAAACTAGAATACTCTCTTGGAAGGGGAAGTGGCTCTCACTGACTGGTAGAATTATTCTATTGAAATGAGTTCTTACCAACATCCCTATTTTCCTCCTTTCGGTTTCTAACCCCCCACCTCAAATGCAAGATCTGCTAAACAAAATTTTTAATGACTTCCTATGGCAAGGGTCAGATTCAAAAAAGAAGATATCTCTGATAGTTTGACATAAGATCTGCAGACCTCTAGAGTTTGGGGGCTTAGGAATTAGAAACTTGAAGGATCAAGCTTTGGTCCTAGGTCCTAAATTTTAGAGGAATAAATTATTTACTTATTAATTAAATAATATTGGTTTAATTATTAAGTCACTTATTATCTCTAGTGTACTTAAGAAAAACTTTGGGCATATAATAATTAATTCTTATTATGAAACCTAGGTTAGATTCCTGTTAGGGTTACGATTTCCTTTATAAGGATGATCTCTCTTTTTAATTAACATTGATGAAATTTTGATAATAGAAATTTCCTTTTTTCCTTGAATCAAGAATGTCTCATCTATGGATCTAGGAATTCCAACCTCCATAGCTTTCACTTCTCTCTTTTTGTGAAAGGTGTTTGCATGTAGGTGATTCTTGAGAGCTATGGGGTTGATATTTCATCAACTTTAACATGGTATCATAACTCCATTTATTCATGCCCTTGTTCTATTTATGAGAGGTTTCACTTGGCTTTCAGATCTATGTTTTTTCTTTCACTAGTAGTTTCTAGGTTTTTAGCTACTCCCTAAGTTTATCTTAAGGGGGGTGTTAGAGTAATAAAGTATTTACTTATTAATTAAATCATATTGATTTAATTATTAAGTCACTCATTATCTCTAGTTTACTTAAGCTAAACTTTGGACATATAATAATTAATTCTTATCCTGCAACCTAGGTTAGATTCCTATTAGGGTTTGATCTCCTTTATAAGGATGATCTCTCTTTGTAATTAACATTGATTCACTTTTGATAATAGCAATTTTTTTTTTCTCATCAAGAATGTCTCATCTATGGATGTGGGAATTCCACCCTCCATATCTTTTACTTCTCTCTTTCTTTGACAGGTGTTTGCATGCAAGTGATTCTTGAGAATTGTGGACTGCATCTTTCATCAACTTCAAAACTAAACTTATCTAGAGAATGTTTAGAAACCCCAACCTAAAGTTTGTGTAAAAAATACTTGGATCCATTGAACCCTCTAAATATATTTTGAACTAAATCTCCCCCCAAAGGGTCAAATATCTGGAATTTCATAGTTAAATGCAAACACATTATCTTAGACAACCTAACAAGGAAAATGAGAAAGGGAGACAAGGTGAGATTTTGGATAGATTTGTGGGAAGGCTTCCTTATTCTCAATAACTCAAGGCATTTCCAAGTAGTCAAATCAACCTTGGAAGATGTATGGGGTCCTTATCTAATAAAATGCTTAATGAAAGACTCCTTAATTCTAGAAGGATGGAAATGAAAAATAATGGATGAATTCAATATTCCTCCAAGAGAGAGGGACATACTTATAGAAGCCTTGAAAAAAAGGAAATTCTATTCCTTAGGAAAAGAAGATACTATGATTTGGGTAGGATGTAAAATAGGGGGATTCTTCACTAAGGAATGATACTCCTATCTAATGAAGTTAAGAAACTACCAAAAGGTGGACATGCCTTGTACCCTCTACCAAATGTGTCTCCCAAAAGTGGAAGCCTATGCATGGCTAGTTCTCTAGGACAAGATTATGACCTTAGATAAATTTAGAAGGATGGGATACTAGGGGCCTTTAAGATGTCCCCTCTATGAAGGAGAAGAAGAGGACCTAGATCATCTTATCCTCAAGTGTTCTCATGCTTCTATTTGCTGGAACTTTTTCTTTAAATAAATGAATTTTAAACCCTTCCAAGCTCAATTTAGTCATTGTTTCTTTCTTGGCCAACACTTAAAAAACACAACATCTTCAATGGTCTTTGGATTTCCTCCCCTTCCATTATTCTATGGGAGTTATGGAAGGAGAGGAATAAAAGAAGTTTTAGAAATGAGAAGATGGATTTTGAACATTTGATTTGAAAAATTGAGACTCTCATAACTAAAGTAATTAACAACAAAATCTCTATGAGATAACATAATATAAGATAAATTTATTAATTTCCAACGAGAGACCAACAAGGGTCTATGGGACTGGAAACTTACAAAATAAGAATAAAAAAAACAACAGACCACCAAATAGTGGTCAGGAAAACAAAAAAAAAGAGAAAATAAAACTAGATACAAGATGCAAGCTAAGAGTTCTTCTTAGGTTGGAAGAAGTCCAGAACTAAAGGATACGAACCCAAGTGATTGAGATATTGTAGTCATCTTTGAGATTTTCTAGTGGGCTAATGCTGATGAAGATGAAGATGAAGATAATCCCTACAGGTCGCATAGATTTGGAGTGAACAATGGTGGAGCTATCTGAGGGCCGCTTCACACCTCACCCAGAAGGCAGGGGTGAGAAGAAATCCATAATGAGCTGCTCTACAGCCTGCTTCAGGGGGGATAGAAGTTGTAGGGTGTGATCACAAAGCTGCATCACCTCTTAGAGATAAAGTGCCAAATACCTCTAATCTATGTAGTTGAAGAAGGATGTCAACATAGCTAAAGACATAAGATGTGAGAAGCGAATTCCCTAATGCTATGTTTCATTCGGATAATTCAATGAGAAATAAATGGATTGGTCTAAAGCTCCCACATTTTGTGGGACCTAGAAAAAAAGAATCTTGAAATAAAAGGGAGAATTTCAAATGGAATGCCCCAGAAAAGGATTGGGTCAAACTCAATTTTGATGGGGCATCTAGAGGTAATCCAAGGATTGGTGGAATTGGATGTTGTGTTAGAGATCATAAAGTGGACATTCTAATTGAATCTTCGAAAAAAATTGGTAATGCATCCAATAATGAGGCAGAACTTAGAGCTCTTCTAGAAGGATTATGGTTATGCTCATAATTTCACTTGGATAAAGTGGACATAGAGGGTGATTTAGCTATTATTGTCAATACCTTGAAAAAAATCTCTATGCCTGATTGGAAACTAAAAGATCTTTTAGACAAGGAACTTTCCATTAATAAATCCTTTAAAAAAGTTGCAATTAATCATATATACAAAGAAGGAAATGGGATACCTAACAAATTAGCAAATCTTGGAGCTGGTGGAAGTATTCCTACTTCTATTTCACCTAGTCTCCTTTCTCCTCCCTCTTCATGAATTCATAAATCAAGTTATATGACGTAATATAAAGTATTTGTATAGCTTTCAAATTAATATTATTTTGTTATATCCTTGGACCTAAAGCATGGGTTAAGTGCTCAAACTATATTTTTATTTCTCTTAATTTGAAATTAAAAGATGAACCCAATTAATGAGTTAAGTAGTGTCATCCTCCCCCCATGGTTGCTTATGTTACCATCCATCTTTCAATGGTGGTCTGGCTGGTATTGTGTCATTTTTATTGCTCATTCCTTCTCCCCTCATTTGGAATTAATAACATCTTTAAACTTGTTAGGAAATATTAAATTCATGCCTTAAGAGGACTTTATTCAAGGAGTTATGCCCTCTACATTCTTATGTTTCATGAATCAATTCAATCTTCTTTCAAATTCTCAATTACATATTTATACATATTCAAATATACATAGGTGTGTATGTATGTATGTGGGTACACATGTATATATATAGGCATGTGTGTTTGGGTGTGTGTGTGTGTGTGTGTGTGTGCGCGCGCGCGCATGTAGAATATATACATATGGTCATTTATATGAAAATCTATACTCAAGACATAAGACTTGTTGGGGGGAGGATCCAACCATTGCTATTTGTCCCTCTAAATAATATATGAGCTTCATGGACCAAATTTTTAGGTTTTTTCTTCAACCCAAACATTTATGTTGTCATAGAAGGTGAAGAAAGCCTAGCTTGGAATGTTTTATTCTGATGCATAACTAGAGTTTATGTGGCAATTTGGCTCAATTGTCGTCTATTTTCTAAGGGTCAAAACAACCATTTCATTGATTGATTAAGGACTTATAGCTTCTTAATAAGGATGGAAAGTGAGTTTAGAATTCAAATAAAGGAAGTTGGTTATGGAAGTAAGTCCTAATTTTACAAGGATATTGTGTGTATTTTTATGTATTTTTTGTATCATAAGACTAATAAGGTGCTCTAGCCCCCAAAAGGGAACAAAATGGTTTTGCAGATGTTTTATTGGTACTCCTAGGTATGAAAGGATAAGTTCATTCGAATTAAGAATCTCATAAATGGGTATGAGGCAGGTGCTCTAATAGCATCAATCTTTGCAATGCAACAAGGCTATTATAACTATTGTAAAACTATCTAAATTTGTAAATTCTTAAACTATGCTAATATTATTGTAATCATGGGAATGCCCTCCTAAATTCCCATCAATTGGTAATTGTATTTTGTATACAAAACTATGCTCTTGAGTAATGTTGAGAGTCTTCTTCACCCTATTCTTTTTCCCCTAGTGTCCACAGTTGAAAAGGGTAAAAAAGAAGAAGAAGATGTAATGTATTTATTTTTGAGTAATATAAAAAATGGCCATTTGTCTTTTATCGACCAAAAATAAATAATTAAAATAAATTAAAAGTATATATAATTGGGAGAGGAGTTTAAACCCCCCCTAACATGTGTTGTCAAAGGAAAATGTATGTCTATCCTAGATATAACACACAATAGTTTGCATTTTCTTTAAGGTAGCACATGACTAGCTTAGGACAACACGCTGCTACCTCAAGAAGCCATGTGACCCCTCTTGAAGTGCACAATTTTTTTAAAAAATATAAAAAATAATTTATTTAATAGATTTTTAAATATTCTTATTTAATTCATGTATTTAAAAGTGAAAAATAAAAAAAAACAATGTAATTTTTATTTATAATTTTATTAAATATTATTTTGTCTAAAAATAAATTAATGAAATTTAGTTTATAATTTATTATATCTTAAATTAATTATAGTTAGGGAAATGGAAACTTAAACATAAAATTTAAAACAAATAAAGTTATTATAATCTTGGTTTATGTATGATTAGTTAGTAAATTTTCTATTAATAACTAGTCATAGGCTTTTAATATGGGATTGCCCTTGTACTTTTTTATTAGAAAATTTGTCTCACATCGTGAAACTACTTTAAAATCCATAAAACAACCTTTAAAAAATCATGAAGTTGTTTTGTGACGGTCAAAAAATTTGTTCACATTAAGAAAATGAGCCTCAAAGTATATATTTCTTATTTTATTTGAAAAACTCTTCTTATTTATTTTTTATTGAGTAAAATAATCATTAATAATTATATTTTTTATTAATCATTTTGAAAATTAAAATAAATAATAATATTATATAAAATAATAATAGAATGAATACAATTAATTGTATAAAATTCAAAAATTATGTTTTTTGGGGTTAAAATGATATGTATTAATTGAATAAAGTATTAATAGTATATTTTCTTCGTAATGATAGTATAGCAAGTTTATTTTTTAAAATTTAAATATTCTTTTAGCAAAAATATATATTTCATCTATTTTTTAATTCATTAAATAATCATTACAAATTTTCCTCTATATTAATTAAAAACTAATAATATCCTTGAGTGAATACAATAGTAAAAATAAAAATGCATAATATCTTCACATTAAAAAAAAATGATAATATCTTCAAAAATTTATATAATAAATTTAAGATTTTTTTTTAAAGCCAAAGTGGACTGGCCACCATAATTATATCAATAATAACTAATTCAATGACTCATCCATAGAAGAATCAGGAAGAAACCCTAGAATCATTACCGTATATATATATATATATATACATATATATATATATATATATATATATATATATATATATGTATATATATGTATATATATATATATATATATGTATATATATATATATGTATATATATATATATATATGTATATATATATATATATATATATATATATATATGTATATATATATATATATATATATATATATATATATATATATATATATATATAGAGAGAGAGAGAGAGAGAGAGAGAGAGAGAGAGAGAGAGAGAGAGAGAGAGAGTAATGATATTGATCTTTACATTTTGCAAACAAAAAACCCACTTACAGGGTAGATACAAAAAGGATATCAATTTTGAATCTTTCCCACAAAAATCTATTGTACAATAATACATCCAAACGTAATGTACTTAAGATGGGATGCAAACTAACAATGGTAGTTCACAGCTGAAAATTGATGATTCAAATTAATGATTCTATGATTTCATATTCA
This sequence comes from Cupressus sempervirens, assembly GCA_028749045.1. NCBI lineage: Eukaryota > Viridiplantae > Streptophyta > Pinopsida > Cupressales > Cupressaceae > Cupressus > Cupressus sempervirens. The sequence continues at coordinate 327,423,176 of CM053783.1, forward strand.
CATTATCACATAAATCCTCCACACTCCACGTAGAAGTAGTACCCTGCCATGTGGACAAGTCTTGTGGTGTAACAATATCTACCAAGTGACAAGCACAACACAAACCAATGGGGGTTGATATGATAGTTTACACGTGGGAGTAACCAACAACATCCTTTCTCAAATCCACACATTTGAATGTATCCCATCACTCGTTGTCTTGTCCAAAACAAGTAATTCTTGTAATTTTGCATCCTATTGAATGATTTTGTTAGGTATAAACATATCTCCTCATGACCATCACACCCCTTGTTGGAAAGGTGGTCTACCAATGTGTTGGCTTCCCTCAATTTGTGGGAGATGAGTAGTTCCAAAAAGGATTCTAATAAGTGCCAAATTTGTTGAAAGATATATGTTAGCCTCTAATTATGTGATACACAATTGATACATGCATTAATTATTACTATCAAATCACCTTCTATATGGATATGGTGAAATCCACCAGTTTTAGTCAATACTAAGCCTATAAATAAAGCCTAAGCCTCTACCTATTTGGACCTTATGGGGGCAGATAACACTTTAATGTGAGCAGTGAGCCTTAATGATCACGGATGCACACACCTACTCCTGAATTCCTTGAATTGCCTCTAGAAGAACTATCAAAGTTTATTTTGACAACCCCTTGAGAGGGCAGGATCCACTTGACTGAAGCTCTATTTTGTGCCTTATTGGATGTGGTTTGCTGACACCAACCAAAAGGCATATGTATGTTTTTCCATTCACACATGATAGAGCTATCCCAACTTGTCATGACTAAATTATATTTGAGCTTGTTGTGGCTAGCATTCACTATTTTAGATATTGAGCTTTGTTCAAAAATATTTTGTTTCGTTCCCACCATATTTCCCACACTACTAATGTTGGGATGCATTTCCAAATAGTAGAGAAAATAGATGTGGTATAAAGCTCTAACCATGACTCGATAAATCCCATAATTTGGATGGAAGTGGTGTGGAATAATGCAATTTCTAGATGATTCTAGCAGAATGAGTAAGCACGGGATGGTTTTTTATTGGTATCTCACTATTGGATAAGTTTGTATCCTTCTTTGATGGTGATGTTCACATTTTTCACCAGAGCCCAAATCAGTTTATCCCCAAAATCTAAGAGGTAGACCATTTTTTCTGAAAAGATACTTTCCAAACATTGTATTTCCCAAGGGGATAATGGAAAATCATTAGGATCTTTCCAGATCACCTTCCTTGAGAATAAGCATATTGTTGAAACATAGTCACACAAACAAGAACCCCATAGATTTTTTGAGGTAGCAAGAATGGTATCCATATCATCCAGTTCAGATAGGGGTGGTGCACTATTCCATGGGTAACATTATAATTTAATTGACAAGCCATTATTCAATTCCCAAGTTATGAAGTTAATTACTATTTCTCTAGAATAAATCATGAAATCCCAGATAACTGAACCTTTGGGGGGGTCTAATAAAGTGAGAATTCTCACATCTTTTCTTTTGGTATACATTTTCTAGATTAATTTTCCCCCAAAAGCTTGATTTCATTTTTACAGATCATGAATCCCTACACCACCTAATTTTTTTCCCTGAGCCATTTTCTCTAGAGAGAGAAAAGGTATTTTCTTCTCTGCATTCATATTACCTCTCCATAAGAATTCTCTCAACAACTTTTGAATGCTTTGGATTAATGAAGGTGGCATTTTGAGAAATGATAAGTAATAGTTTGGAATTGTTGACAATATTATTTTAATAAGTAATATTCTACCTGATAAAGATAGCCATCGTTCTTTCTATGCTACTATGAATTTGATTTTATCAATGATTGGTGTCCAATAACTAATTTATTTTCCCCCATGAAGAATGGAATGCCAAGATATATAGATGGAAGAAAGTCAACTATGAATCCTAGAAGGGTGACAATCTTGTTGGATATTATTTGATTGGTATTAAACAAATATATTTTTAATTTTAGGGAGTTAACTTTTTGATTTGAGGTAGTTGTGTAAAGCTCCAACACTTGTTTGATTTATCCAGCCTCCAAGATGTTGGAAGCTCCAAAAATAAAAGTATCATCCACAAAGAGGGAATGTGTCACTGAAATGTCTGTTTGACCTATCTGAACTCCTTGCCAGTTGCCTAAAACCTTTTTTTTTTTGGATGAGCCTAGCTACTAAAATATTCTGCCATGAGGATGAATAACACTGGTGACAAGGGGTCACCTTGCCTGATCCCTTGTGTGGATGAAAAGAAACCAACATGCACCCCACTTATCAATACTGAGAATCCAAAACCTGATATGCAAGCTCTTATCCATTTACACTAGCCTTTTGCAAAACCAAATTTATGAAAGACTTTTAGTAGAAAATCCCAATTTACCCTGTCATATGTCTTCATCATGTCTAGCTTCATGAAAAAATGTGATGATTTTCTATAATTAATGGAATGCAGTGCTTTATGTGCCACAAGAGCCCCTTCCATTGTTTCTCTTCCTGGGAAAAATCCACCTTGAGGCTGTGATACAAGGCTTAGAATCAAATGTTGCATTCCAAAATATATAGCCTTTGTGATAATCTTATAAATAGTGTTGCATAAAGAAATCAGGTAGAATTCTACAAATGATTTAGGTGTCTTGACTTTAGGAATGATGGCTATGTTTGTGGTGTTGAATACTTTAACATGGATTTACGAGCCTTGGATTCTTCTATTACACCCAATAGATCCTACCCAATCTAATCCTAGCATGATTGGAAGAATGAAGCAATAAATTCATTTGGGCCAGGTGCTTTGTCTAGAGGTAAAGAAAATACTACCTTTTTTGAGTTCCTAAATTGTGAATGGAGCCATTAGTTTCAAATTATCAACTTCTGTAACTAATGAAGGAATTGCCTCAAGGAGTTCATCAATTGGAGGTTCTACTAATCTGGGCATAGATAAGGGGGCTAACAAGCTTTGGAAATATTTGACTCCTTCCTCTTGTATGCTTTGAGGCTCAAAAAGTAGAATGCTAGTTTTAGCATTAGTGATAGAGAAAATGTGATTAACATCTTTTTTTTTTTTTTGCTGATGAAATGTCCCTTTTCTGAATTTATATAACATTTAAAGCCTCTAATCAGATTTTTAAATCAAACAACCAAATATTTCAAAGATCCACCAATTTCTCAATAAAACCCAAATCGAGTATGCCCGAAAATGTGCCAAAAACTTCACAGCTTCACATATTATTAATAAATTTGAAAGTAGACATTTTTATAGAAATTTAACCAGCATAATGGCCTAAAAATGACATTTTCAGATCTGTATAACATTTACACAACAACTCCCAAACATAGGACAAAAACCATGCTCATCGGGCTCCGAAATTAACACAAAAATGCTCGAAAACACCACAAAAACACTAATAATATATCACAGAAGTATAATCATGATCAAATACATATATTAAGCTCTATTTTAACATCTAAATTTCTGAAATACAGCAGCAACCCAAACTGATATGAAATACTCAATTGGAAACACCAAACTCTTACAAAAACACACCCAAAAAACCCATAAATTTGCATTGTTCAGCACAAGGGAAAAATCTACATGAGCTTGCATATGGAATGACTTTAAACTCCCATTCTTATCCTTCTTATAAACCTGAAAACTCCTATCCTTGGGTCTCCTTCTCCACAGGTTTGGCAGCCTCTGAAGAACAACAAAGCAATGAGCAAAATCAAGTTCTGGAATAAGCCCAAAATGCCTCCAAATCCCTTAAAAGAGGGCATAACCCTAACTCACATCCAAGAGGGGTTAATAAAACATATTTTAATAATAATTTTCATTTATTAGTCCATTGGTTTCCAAAGATTAGCTCCTTTTTCCGAAACTTCACCTTTTTGAGCCTGCCTCCCTTAGCAAAGATTGTTATTTTTAATTATTTGAAAAGGGGACATGAAAAGTCCTCCCCTCCCAAATATTGCTTGTCCTCAAGCAATGAAGGTTGAAATTCTCAAGAATATGCGCTCCTTCCCAAGTTGCATCATCTAGTGGTAATCCTTTCCATTTGACCAAATGCTCTATGATGCTCCTATTTCTCAATCTTTTCTCTCTTGTATTCAAAATCTCTTTTGGTATCAAAACTAATTTCCCTTCATCATCAAGAGGTGGTAATTCTGTAGATACTATGGTTTGCTGGCCTAGAACCTTCTTCAAGCAAGATACATGGAAAACATTATGTATTTTTCTGTTTGGTGGGAGCTCCAATTCATAAGCTACCTCTCCTACCTTCTTGATGATTTTATAAGGCCCATAGAACCTTGGCTTGAGTTTCTTTGCCCCACTCCTCTTAAGGGTGCTTTGCTTATATGTTTTCAACCTAAAAAATATCAAATCTCCCACCTCAAAAGATCTTTCAGTCCTTTTCCTATTAGCATACAACTTTTTTTGGTTCTGTGCATGTTGTAGATTATCCTTGAGGGACCTTATTATGTCTTGGCTTTGCTTGACGAAATCACTACTTGTAGGTACTCTGCTATCTGAAAGTACTAGATCAACAAAGGAAAGGGCATCATAACCATAAAGAGCATGAAAAGGAGGCATACCAATAGACATGTGATGAGATGTATTGTAACAATACTCCCCTAGGTGCAACCATTTCACCCAAGCATGTTGTTGATTTGAAACATAGTTCCTCAAATATCCCTTTATCCATTTATTAACTATCTCTATTTGTCCATCTGTTTGAGGGTGATAGCTAGTACTGGGAGTGAGTTTAGTTCCTACCAAATGAAAGAGCTCCTTCCAAAAAGAGCTGAGGAATCTACTGTCCCGGTCACTGACAATGTTTCTAGGCAAGCCATGTAATCTAAAAATTTCCTTGAAGAACAATTTGGCCACTTGTGATGCCTTGAAATCAGATGTGATAGGAAAGAAATGTGCATACTTATTTAGTCTATCTATCACCACATATATGCAATCCTTACCTTGAACCTTGGGCAACCTAGTGATGAAGTCCATGGAAATACTTTCCCATTTTTGTTCAGGAATATGAAGTGGCTACAACAACCCTATAGGAAAATTTTTCTCACTCTTGCTTTGTTGGCATACCATACATTCCTTAATGTGTTTAAGGACATCCTCCTTCATACCCTTCCATGAAAACCACTCTCAAATTTGCTTGTATGTCTTGAAGTATCCCTGATGACTAGCCAAAGGTGTGTCATGAAAGACCCTCAATATCCTCTCCTTAGTTTTTGATCCTAGCACTAAGAAGATCCTATTCTTGTAATAAATCAATTCATCAAAAACCTTGTACCTATTATCATCCACTAACTTATCTGAAATCTTGGTGGCAAAGGAATCTTTAGCATACTCTGAAATTATGGAGACTTTCCAATCAGCAGAGATAGATGTTAAGGAGCACAAAGTGGGCTTTCTTGAGAGAGCATCAGCAACCGCATTATTCTTTCCTTTCATGCATTTAGTATCAAAATCATAAGCTTGCAATTTTCTTACCCATTTTTGTTGACGATCATTCAAATCCCTTTGGTTCAAGAAGAATCTGAGGCTATTATGGTCTATCTTTACAATGAATCTCCCACATACCAAATATTGTTTAAACTTATGAAGTGCATGCATGATTGCCAACATTTTCTTATCATAGATGGAGTAACCTTTCTTTGATTGATTTAATTTTCTACTTTCAAATGCTATTGGATGTCCCCTTTGAGTTAGGACAGCCCCTATAACTTCTCCAGAAGCATCACATTCAACAACAAAGGTAAAGAGAAATCTAGAATTGCAAGCACAGGGCATTAAATCATTACCTCCTTAAGCTTATCAAATGTTTTTTGTGCCTCTTCTATCCAAAAAAAAGATCCTTTCTTTGTCAAATCAGTTAAGGGGGCAGCAAGCTGAGAAAATCCCTTGGCAAATCTCTTATAGTAGCTACAGAACCCAAAGAAACCTCTCAACTGTGTAATATTAGTGGGTGGAGGCTAATCCAAAATTGCCTGGATTTTTTGTTAATCAACCTGTACTCCTTTAGAACTTATAATATGTCCCAAATATAGGATCTCTGTCAAACCAAACTCACATATAGATAGCTTAGGATAGAAGGATTGTTGCTCCAAGATTCCCAAAACAGTGTCTATGTGCTTTAGATGCTCTTCCCATGTTTTATTGTAAATCAAGATATCATAAAAAAATACCAAATTTTTTTTTCGAAGATGTTGGCTAAATACCTTATTCATACAAGATTGGAATGTTGCAGGTGCATTAGTGAGGCCAAATGGCATAACTAGAAATTCAAAGTGCCCATAGTGACATCTGAAAGTAGTCTTTTCCACATCTTCACTCCTCATTCAGATTTGATGGTAACCTGATCTTAAGTCAATTTTTGAGAAGTATACATCACCATGTAACTCATCAATGAGTTCATCTATGCATGGTATGGGATACCTATTTTTTATGGTCTTCTTGTTTAGAGCCCTGTAGTCTATACACATTCTCATTGTACCATCCTTTTTGTTGACAAGTACCACAGATGATGCAAATGGACTAGAGCTAGGCCTTATGAATCCCATGTCCAGGAGTTCTTTAATAGTTTTTTCAATTTCTTCCTTATAACCTCTTGGATGGCGGTATGGGGTTGTTATAACTGGTTTGGCACCCTGTTCTAACTCTATAACTTGCTCAAAACCTCTATCTAGTGGTAATCCTGGAGGCAAGACATTGAAAACTATACTATTCTTATCAAGAATATTTTGAATTTCAAAATGGAAATTACCTTGATTCTTTGGAGAGCTTGTTAGATGGATTATGACTCCTACTGCCCATGCTACTTGTCCTCTTGGAAAAGTCCTCTCCATCCTCTTTGCAAAGACCGCCTTAGATGCTCCATTTGATAAGCCTCTCAATAAGACTTCTTTCCCATTGGAATGAAATTTAAACTCCATAGTTTGATGGTTCATGTAATAGCCTCCAATAGAGTGCAACCATTGAACACCCAATACAAGATCTGTCTCCCCAATGCCAACCACATAGAAATCATCACATAACTCATAATCTCCTAAGGTCATCTTGAGTTGTTTCACCACCTGTGTGCAAGGCATGATGAATCCATTAGTTACAGTAACATTGAATGCCTCAAAATCTTCTGCTTTAAGCCCTCTTTTCATGACAAATCCCTCATCGATAAAATTGTGAGTTGCCCCACGATCAAGAAGAACTGTCAACCTTTTCCCTACTAGTACCCCTCGAATTTGAAAGGCATGGTATCTTGGGACTCCTGATAATGCTACTAAAGTGCCATCCTTGCTGATTTCTTTTTCTTTCTCTTCTTCTTCCTCCTCCTTAGTGTCATAAAATTCCTCATGCTCATCTGAATAAGATTCTAAAGCAACTTCAATATAGTGCACTTGACCTTTCCCCAAACATTTGTGTCTCGGAACCCATGGTTCTCTACAAGTGAAACAAAGCTTTTTCCTTCTTAATTCACTCCTAGTCTCTTCATCTACCTTCTTTTTTGCCACATTTATCACATCTTTTGGTGGTAGTGTTGGAAAAGTCTTTTTCTGAAAATTCCCCTTACGTTGCCCAAGATTTGGGGGTTTTTGATTAGTGACTGGTTTCATAGGCATGCAAGTTTCAAGTTGCAAACTTCTTTTGATAGCTTCCTATAAGGTTGAGGGTGAGAAAGCCTTAATCAAACCCTTTAAAGAATCTTTCAAACCATCAAGAAAAAGATAAACAATCCTCTTTTCACTCATATCGGGTACCATAATAGCCACTTTTTGAAACTCTTGTATATACTCATTAACTGATTTGGTTTGCTTCAGCTTTAACAATTCTTTAAATTACTCTTCATCATCCTTGAGATCAAATCTATCTATCACTCTTTGACTGAAATCATCAAATGTAGTTACCTGATCATGACCTTGAGTAGTTATTCCATGATACCACCAATCATAGGCTGCATCTTCCAAGTGTAGACTTGAAAATTGAACAACATCACTCTCCTTCATGGGGTTAAGTGTGAAGAAGGTCTGTAATTTTTGTAGCCATGCTCTAGCTGAAATTTTATTTGTTCCATCAAAAGTAGGTGCTGTAAACTTTCTTATTTTATTTTTGAGCTCTCTTCCACTTATGTCATGCTCCCTCCTATACTCTTTCTTGGGAATCAAAGTGTTCATCATATCCACATATTCTCTAAAAGGAACCAAACTGTGAAAGTCATCATCTAAACCATTGTAAGTAGCTCTTAATGCAATCAAGTTACCTGTAACCTCTTCCATGGGATTAAGGGCTGGATTTGGTACTAGTGGCTCATCTACAAGTAGGAAAATAGTTTTTGTTGATTTAGAGGGTGTGGGTTTCAGATTTCTTGGCTCCTTTAAAGTGCTCTCTTTCTCATTAATAGATGCAACTCCTTGCAGTTTTTCTGTCAATATCCATAAAGCCTCTATAGTTTCTACCAAACTATCCACTATTTGCTTCTGAATATTTTGGATGTCTTGGAAAAATTTCTTTGCCATCTCATCTTGATCATCCATACTTTTTCCTTTCTTGGATTTTGTACTTTTACTTTTAACTAGAGGTTTGATCAAAATTTCTTTATTCTTTTCTCACTGCAAATATCTCTTTTCTCTTTCACTTGGTTGCATGCAAACTTCTACAAACCCTCAGGCTGGCAAGATCATAGCTTTGATACCACTGAAATGTCCCTTTTCTAATATTATATGATATTTAAAGCCTCTAATCAGATTTTTAAATCAAACAACCAAATATTTCAAAGATCCACCAATTTCTCAATAAAACCCAAATCGAGTATGCCCGAAAATGTGCCAAAAACTTCACAGCTTCACATATTATTAATAAATCTGAAAGTAAAAAATTTTACAAAAATTTCACCAGCATAATGGCCTAAAAATTAAATTTCCAGATCTTTATAGCATTTACACAATAGCTCTCAAATGTAGGACAAAAACCATGCTCATCGAGCTCCAAAATTAACACAAAAATGCTCGGAAACACCACAAAAACACTAATAATCTATCACAAAAGTATAATCATGACCAAATACATATATTCAGCTCTATTTTAATATCTAAATGTTTGAAATACAACAGCAACCTAAATTGATATGAAATACTCAACCGGAAACACCAAACTCTTACAAAAACACACCCAAAAAACTCACAAATTTGCACTGTTAAACACAAGGGCAAACTCTGCATGAGCTTGCACATGGAATGGCTTTAAATTCCCATCCTTAGCCTTCCTAGAAACCTACAAACTCCCATCCTTGGGTCTCTTTCTCCACAGGTTTGGTAGCCTCTGAAGAACAACAAATCAATGAGCAAAATCAAGTTTTGGAATAAGCCCAAAATGCCTCCAAATCCCTTAAAAGAGGGCATAACCCTAACTCATGTCCAAGAGGGGTTAATAAAACATATTTTAATAATAATTTTTATTTATTAGTTCATTGGTTTCCAAAGATTAGCTCCTTTTGCCGAAACTTCACCTTTTTGAGCTTGCCTGCCTTAGCAAAGATTATTATTTTTAATTATTTGAAAAGGGGACATGACAACTGAAGTGTGGAAATATTTTGTATTTCTGTCCCCCTCCAACAACCATAGTTCCCTCAATTTTTGTCTCCACTATTCCTCTTCTCTATTGCATATTTCTTCCCATTCCTGTAGGAGGTTTTTCTCAATGGTATAAGAATCATTGTCCATTCCTTTCTTAATAATCTTGCTGAAGGTGGACTCCAATTTAAGCTTAACTACTTCTTTTTCCTTGAATATGTTTTTGAAGACCACTTGATTCCACTTTTTGATTTCAAGTTTGATATGTTTAATTTTATGTGCAAACTGATGCATTTTTGAACCCTCAGTAAATGGTGCACTAATCTACCATTGTTTGACTAAGGGCAAAAAGGTTGGGTGGTGCAACCACATTCTTTCAAATTTGAAGGATGGCCTATGCTAAAAACCCTAGTTAGATATATTAAGGCTCACTTGGAGCCATATAGGGAAGTGATCGGATCCTGGCCGAGGCATGATTTCTAACTGGAGTGTGACATTTGCTAGCTTCGAATTATGTGATAGAATGAATCTATCCAATTTGACAACTATCTAGGAAAAAATGGACGTCTTATTAGTCCATGTAAATGATCCATTAATTGGTTCTATATCCATAAAATTATTATCTTCTACAACATTAGAGAAATCTTGAATAGTTCTCATTGGTGGGCATATTCCTCCACATTTTTTAGATAGTTCGAGACTGGCATTGAAGTCACCACCCATAATGATATGTTGGTCTAATTGAAGTTGAATCATATGAGTGAGTTCCCTCCATAATCTCTTCTTCTCCAATGTTGACGTAGGGCCATAAACATTGAACAATAAGAAGTTTTTGTCAAAACACTTCATCTTAATGGCTTGCAAGTCATCTTCCTAATTTGATATTAGCCCTTGAATTGATTTGGTATCCTAGAGGATAACCAAACCCCCTGACGTGCCAACTACCAAACTATGGCTTGAGTTCCAATTTGACCATTTTCCAATAGACTTATCAAATGTCTCCTTTGACATCTTTGTTTCTTGGAGAAGTATAACATCTTCTTTCAGAGAATCTAGCTCTTACTTGATTCTACTTATTTTGTCAGAGGCATTTAGACTTCTGACATTCCATGAGGCTATCTTCATGGCTAACAAGGAGAACCCTTAGTTCTCCTCATCAATCTTTTAGAGGGTGTGAATTTCCCATCTAGTGTTGATTGGATACTTGCTACAATTTTTTCTTTGACTATGTTGCTTTTAGGTCTTTTTCCCTTCTTTTTTGGCGTAGCTTTAGTCTATGTATTTTGAGAGGGTGTTTACTCAATTGCTAAATTTAAGATTAATTTTTATATTAAAAATTAAATAAATAATTTCTCATATTTTTATTTTCATAATTAACAAATATCATCTATTTAATTAATTGAAAAAAATTTATATACTAAAAATAAGATTACTTTTTATATTGAAAAATTAAACAAATATTTTTAACATTTTTATTTTCATAAGAAAAAATCATATACTTAATTATGTATTTAATCAATTAAAAAACCAACATAAAAATTAATAATAAAGAAACTCTATAACAATAAATAAAATAGATTTGTATTTTATTTTTTAAAAGGTAATAATTATAGTAAATTGATATTCAAAAAGGTACATTTGATCATGCTACTATAGTATAGCCAAATTTAACAAGGTTGCAGACCAACTTAGTTCTTGCATGTTTAAAAATGAAATAAAAATTATGTAGATTAAAAAGTATAGATAATATATTTTGTAAAAAAATAAATTAAAATTTCAATGTATTAAAAAAATATTTTATTTAGTTTGATTTAAAAGAGATAATTGAATTTGTTAAAAATAATATTTTGTTGATATGAAAGAAAATAATAATATTTTGTAAGAAAATAATTTAAAATTTCAATGTATTAAAAAAAAAATTGATTTTTTTTAATTTAAAAGAGACATTTGAATTCTTTTTTTTAAAAATCTACAAAAAGAATTAAAATTTGAATGTATTAAACAATATTTGATTTAAAAGAGACATGTGAACTTCTTAAAAACTATATTTTATTTATATAAAATAATAATATTTGTTAAAAAATATTTGATTTAAAGGAGTCATACATAGCCTCAGCTTTTAAATCAGCCACCATTAATGTGAGTGCAAGAAACAACAATGATAAGTCCAGATCGATCTTAGGATGCCATTTTGTGATTGTATATTCTTCCCTAAAAAGAAAATTTAGAGCCTCCCAAAAGTCATCACTATTGAAATAAATGGCTCAGCCTAATCATTGAGATAGGCCTAGTGAAGGGGGCACTGGCTACAGTGCAACTTATTTTCACCAGATGCCATGCCAAGCTCTCATGCCCCATGCGATGACATGTTATCTCCCATTGTCTCATGTCATACCTATTAGTGTTTATTCATTCCAATTTCTAACCTTGATTTTTAAATTTATTATATTTTTACTTGATTTTAATTATTATAAATCGAAACTAAATCAAATAATTTTGAATATAAAATATATTTAATAACAAAAATATTTCTTATTTCCTTGTGGTAGGCATCTATCAAGTTATTAAACTAAGTATTCTCAACCAATAAATTTTTTCCATTTTTATTTATAAAATCATATTTTTATATTTCAAAAAGTAAAGATGCATTTTTTTAAAGAAAATAAATTTAAAAAATTAGTTTTCTTACGATTTATTACTTGAACCCTTTTTCAAAGAAACTTATGACTTTATAATGTTTATACATATTTATTATTACTAGTATATATTAACCTTTTCAATTTTTATTTATTTATCATATTTTTTCAACATATTAATTATATTAATATATTATAAGAATTATAGTTTATTTAATTTTTTATTATTTTAATTTTAGTTTTCTTATTGTATGTTTTTAAAATTTATTTCTATATTGTAAAATTATTAATATTATATAATAGTAATAGAAAATTAATCATTTTAAATTCTTGTGTAACAATTGATTTACTTAAACTATTTATTTATTTTGTAAATATATTATTTATTAAAAAAATAAGAATTATAAAAAATAAATTCCTTATTATAAAAGTATTTGAATAAGAAATTTTTTAAATTAAAATTAATTTTTTTATTTTTATTAAAAAATAATTAAGATATGTTAAGTCTAATTAAAAGAGGTCAAAACAAATTATCCTACTAAATATAATATAAATTTGATAATACAACTAGCTCTTAATTTTTATTTAAATCAAAATATGTAATGGAAAAAAAAATGGAAATATAAAATCAATAAAGTCTAAATACATATAAGATATAAGATAGTATAAGGGGGGCCTAATTTGATCAAACTATTTCAAGGTTTGTGACAAAATATTTTAAAGTTTTTCCCATCCATGTCACTAATATACACTACCTCATAATGATTGACTATGCTAGTAGTAAAACCAACAATCATGTAGAAAAAATGTTACAATTGATAACATTTAATCTACATTAAAAAATAAAATAGAACATATTAAATTAATTTGATGTAAAATTACAAAACTTGAAAACCTTATCTTCCTTTATTAACCTAATATATTTAAAGTAGAATAATTTTTAAAAATAAAATCTGAAAATAAATGATTAATATAATATTAATTTTATATTATTTATAATACTTATAAAATATAAAATAAATAGAAGAAATATATTTAGTAAAACCTAAGAATTCTTTATTTTAAAAAATATATATAATTTTTATGTTTAAATATTATAAATAAGATTTAATGTATGATAATAATAAAATTAAATATTTTAATAATATAAGATTATTTATATGAATTTGAAATATGAATATATTATTAAATTATATTACAATTATATTAGATTAGATTATATTATAAAAACATTATATAAAAGTATACTTAAAATTACATACTTCACAAAAACTATAAAAACAAAGAAGGTAAAAGGCATTTGCTTTAGTGCTTGTAAAACATTGCAGTGATCTATTTTATAGTAATAATATATCAACCTCTATAAATGACCAAAGTTAAATAAGAGCAACAAACACATTTTTCCATAACATTGTCCAATCAAATGAATAAATACTAATAGGTACAACATGAGACAATAGGAGATAGCATGTCAGTGCATGAGGCATGATAGCTCGGGATGGCATCTGGTGCAAATAAGTTGTACCATAGCCGGTGTCATGCCAATGTGCACCAAGCATCTCTACAACTTCTCTCTTAATGAATGCCACGATTCAACCAATCCTAATTAAAAGAAAGAGAAATTTGAGAAGCTTCATTCTGACAAGTACTCCTTGTGGATGTTCATTCATTCTTGTGAATGACATCGAGCCTACTTGCATGAATTCTGAGTGTAATATGTCATATCTGTCTAATCCAACAATTTGAACTAGATTCACCATGTCAACTTAGGGTACTTTCAATCATGGGAAAGACATCTGGCTTTTGAGCTCAGATGGGACAGTCATAACCACCATCATTAGTTATGATGGTATCACTATTAGGATTAGTTTGAATAATACAATCCAAGTCTAAACCTTGGAGTTGTGTAAAATCCTCCCAAATTTCAATTTTTTCCTCGAGGGAACCAACAACACCCAAATTGGAAAGTTTTTTTGTAATTGTATTCGTACCTCTTAGGGCATGTGATTCTTTGAATTCTTCAACCTCCTCTAGGATAATGTAGATTTGCTTAATAAATTTATCAAGGTGTCATGAGTCGAGTGAACCTTTGGCAATTCCATTGATGACAATCATTGAATTACCTTTGACATGAATTTTCCTCGCCCCTAATTTGACCCCATTAATGTTTCTTCCAGAGCAGCCAAGCATTCTGCTTTGTTGCTTGTGTCATTACTACTGTTAGAGTAAATAATTAATTATTAATTAATTATTCTATTTACTTAAGCTTACTTAGGTTAATGCATTTATTTATTAGTTGTAGTCTAGGAGTTTGTTATAAGTTGTTGACAATACAAGAATTTGTTCTCTCCTAAGTCATACGTATCTGCTCACCTTGTTCAAGGACTTTCCACCTCATATGGATGTATACTTAGTTATCACACTTATTTCCTAGTGTCTTCTAGCTTGTTCTAGGAGATTCCTTGAGCTCTTTATATTCGAGCTCCCTCATTGTATTTTATCACATATGGCATTATTGTAAATACATATTTTCTTGTGTTTGCATATTTTTTCTCTCATGTCCCTTTAGGGTTTTTCCCTTGCTCCACACTCTTCCTTCCTTGGCTTCCCTTTGACAGGTTATTGCATATAGGTGATCTTGGGCATCTTCGGAGATGGATTTCATCAACTCCAAAATAGTATCAGAGCTTTCCTATTGCTGCTTGATTGAAGGATTTTTGAAGCCGTGATTTGAAGTCACAAACCCTAGTTTGTTTGTGCATTTTTTCTTCAAATCATGGGAACATCAAATTTTTGGAGCACATTGGGCCCAAACAGACACTACCATTGAATTCAGAAGGCACTTTTTAGCTAGGATATGCGAATTTTAAAAAAAAAAAGTTTCAGGCTGGGTCGCCATGGCATTACCCAATGGCCACTGCGGGGCCGCCCACGCATAACCCGCTCTTTGCCTATATAGGTCGCACCACCCAGCACCCTCCTCAGCCCTTGCGACGATGACCCCAGGTTTTTCCATTGATGACTTAGCCTACTTTCACTGATTCCATGAGCATCTCCAGCTCACACTCCACTCGCGGTTCTCTTCTGCTATGCCTGAGCCTATGTGGAAGCCTAGTCAACACTCAGCAGTACAGCTAGTAGTCACTTGCCACTCGATAGCGTGTGGGGGTGACACATGGCACCTTGGCACGTGGACTTGCCATGTTAGATTTTGTCACGTGGCTGCCACGTAGCCTGCCACATGGCTTTTTTTTTGCTGTGATGGCTATTGGGTCATCAAATTTAATCCAGTGTTTTGCTGACATCAACACTACATCATGTGCCCCTTGCACCTCTCCAAGGTCCTTTTTCACCTACCTTTGGTTTTTTGGCCATAATTTGAGCATACAAGGTATTTTTCGATCTGAAAGAAGCACCAAAAAGTTGGTTCTAAGACGAAAATATTGGTGTAGGTATTTTTAGGTTTTGATTCAATTCTATACCTTTTTTTGGAGTTAAAGTCTGAAGTTGTGTTTTTGACTCTAGCAAGCTTTTCTTTTGCATCCCATGTTAGTTTTTGGAAAATGTTATATTTTTGGAAAGCTAGTTTTGTCATCTTTTTAGAAATGTGGCATTTTTCCTTAGATTCTAGCCCATGCTCTTTCTATCATATTTTTAGCATTTTTGCTATATGGTGGATATCTTGGGTGTTTTAGGTCTGAGGATCATTTTTCTGACATGTTTTCTTTTATTTTGAGTTGTACTTTTTTTTGTTGCAGCTTGTTTTTGGTTTTGATCATTGTAGCTATCATTTGTAAGCATTTTTATGTATCACACTGAGATAAAGTGCCACTCTTGCATTTCGAGGGTCATGAATGTGGTTTTGAGATAGATGTACTTACACTCTTTTCATAAAGCACCATGGGGGGATAGGTTTTGCCATTTTTGTGCCCTCTTCCTTTGTCAAGTGAGTGTCCCTTCCATGAAATTAGCCCCATGTGGAATTAGTTTGACCGTGTCTTTATGGGTGTTTGTACCTCATCATCTTTCTCCTCATTCTTGGTTCGTCTACAGGAGTCTTTGGCTAACCTTTTTAGTTTCCTATCATCTCACCCTATATTCATTTAGGTGGGGGGAGGGGGGGGGGGGGTGGTTATTCTTTTGTTCTAATGCTTTTGTGGTTTGATGGTTCGTTAGTGTGAGCTATGTATTCAGTGGTTGATCCTATATACAAGGTGATTGCAGTGGTTGGCTCCTTATGCATTTCGGTGAGATGGATCATCTACTATATAGACACGCTCAGTTCATGCCATCTTCTTCCTTGGTGGTTCTTTAGATCAGCAGTTTGGCATATTTGTGGCTTCTTCATGCTTCAGTGATGCTCTTTCATGATCACTTTTTTGTTCCTATTTGCGGGGATATTTCTCTAGTTTGAAGCTTCTTTAGTCCTTCACTGGATTTTTAGTTATCTCTTTTTTGAGAGGGGTTTTTCCCACTAGGTTTTCTCCTTTTCTCTGCTTACAGAGATTGCATTGTTCATGGGTACCTAACATGGCCTCATTGCCAGGACCCATTTTGCATTCTGCATTTCTTAGTTTTGTGAGCTTAAGGCATTTTGCTAAGTTGCACTTAAGTGGGGATGTTAGAGTAAATAATTAATTATTTATTATTTATTCTATTTACTTAAGCTTACTTAGGTTAATGCATTTATTTATTAGTTGTAGTCTAGGAGTTTGTTATAAGTTGTTGATAATACAAGAGTTTGTTCTCTCCTAAGTCATACTTATCCTCTCACCTTGTTCAAGGACTTTCCACCTCATGTGGATGTATGCTTAGTTGTCACACTTATCTCCTAATGTCTTCTAGCTTGTTCTAGGAGATTCCTTGAGCTCTTTATATTCGAGCTCCCTCATTGTATTTCATCACATATGGCATTATTGTAAATACATATTTTCTTATGTTTGCATATTTTCTCTCTCATGTCCCTTTAGGGTTTTTTCCTTGCTCCACACTCTTCCTTCCTTGGCTTCCCTTTGACAAGTTATTGCATGCAGGTGATCTTGGGCGTCTTCGGAGTTGGATTTCATCAACTCCAACAACTATTTCTTTTTTCACAAAGCTCTATTATGTTTCCTTCCTCATTTTTAGTGATGACCCCAATGCTCGAGGGCCTAGGATTTCCTTTCAAAGCCCCATCAAAGCTAGATTTTTATCCATCCTAGCTCTAAAGGAGCCAAGGATGGACAATCAAGGATACTAAGAGAATTAGCTCTCGAGAGCCCATTAATGGGCCAAAATAGATTTGTATTAATTTAAAAAATATATAATTTATTTTTTTATGACAATAAAATCTAAAAGATATCATAATCTAATTTTTAGTATTTTCCAAAAGACTGCATACTATTGTAATGAGTTTATCTTAACTTGTTATTAAAACTTTTTATTTCCACCAAATACTATTCAATGTTTTTTCTTTTCTATTTTTTTAGAATTCTAAAGTCAACATGCTTTTTTTAACTTATAAAATGATCAAAATCATTTATTTGAGCAATTGTTGGCTAATAGATTTCACATCTTAAACTCAAATTTGATGGAACAAGCCAATATTTTAGGAGGCACTACCCACATTAATAGAAACATATAATTTATAAGAATTCTTAATATTAACAATCCATGCTATTGTATACAAATATATTTTATATTTTTCTTAATTCTTTTATTAAAAAATGTATTTGTGCTTTTCACTTTTAATTCTTTTAATTACTTACATGTGTAACGCCTTGCCAAGGGATCCAAAAGAATCAATCTAAAGTTTTACTAAGTTTGCCAAAAAAAAAATTTAAAAGAACAACATACACATCAAACATAAAGTAGCAGAAACAATAACATACAATCATACATAAACAAACATAACAGATTACATTCCTTAAGGATCCCAAGATGTTGAGTCACAATTAAATTTAATTAATACTAAGCCTAAAAAATACAACATCCACATGAACGAATAATTACAAGTTCAAGTCTATTTAAATAATATACATTTGTTCCAAATCCCACTTGGCTATAAATTTAGAATGCTCAATCATCCACTGTACATGTCACAAGGTATGAATGGCTGAAAGAATTTAAATTTAAAATAGATTAAATCATCTCTTTCAGATCCGTGAAACAAAGTACAATATAACAAGTAAAGATCATCCACCATAAAGACATAACCATCCATCATAAAGATATAGCCATCCATCATAATACACAAAGATAGAGTGAAAGGAAAAGCATACAAGAAACTCTAGCCACAACAACAATGGATGGATCTCAATGGTAATAGTAAAAAGCACTACCATCTGACCACGTGGTAACCTAAAAAGGACCACTCCCACCATGTTGAGGAGATAGTCTCAAGTCCCAAATAGGATATCAATCCCAAAATGAAAAATAATATCTAAGTCAAGGAAACACTAAAAGTAATCTAACTCAAAGGTTCCAAGATAAATTGACATCTAGACCTAGAGACAAACACAAACACGTAGGAAATCTATATTGCTAATGGGCAAGTGTCATCGCATGAACCAACTCTAGGGTTACCCGGCTAGTATTTTAATCCTCTGGCCCCTTAGTGACTTTTTGTGGTACCAATATCTAATTAATTCATTTTAAACCCATGTAATGGAATGTTATCACTTACTACACTACTTACAATGGGTTACCCTGGCAACCATTTTGGGCCTTGACCTCCATTGCAAACCACTTTCCAACTTAACATATAGATTACCTACCCTGGGCTCATAAAAGTACAAATCAAAGAATCATAGATTTCACCTTGGTCTTATACAAGTGACTGGAAAGCATCAAAAGATAGTTCACAATAACACATCAATTCTCTATGAGCAACTAGAAAGCATCCCAAAAATACTGATCATAGAGTCAAAAAGGTTAAGTCAAATATGTCATAACATCCCTCTCACTATCCCACAAGGACACTAAAAGCAATAACCAACAATATAATCAAACTCATCATATAGCATACAAACACATTACCATGGTTGAGTTTAAAAGATCAAGATCAAATCATCACAACACCACAATCATAGAACTCCCAAGCCTCTGGTAGACGTCCTAAAACTGGTCAACACTCTAGTCAACCCAAACCCAAAACATAGACAACATATAGAACAATGTAGTTTCATAGTTTGGTTTGATTTTGAAAACACATAGTTGAGTTAACAGTAAGGTTTCAATTTTGTTTCAATGTATGTTTTTCAATTACATAAGATTTTCATTTCAACCCATACTATTTAACCCATTCTCATTTCAGAATAATTTTCTTGAATCACAATAAAAATCATTTTTCGTAACTAGGAAAATCCTAGGTTCACCCATTAATCATTCACAACCTATGATTCTAATTTATTTTAATAATAATTTAATTAAGTACTCTAATTAAATATTATTAAATTTCAATAATCATTTTTGTTCCCCAAAAATATTTTAATAATAATTAATTAAATTTTTGATTAAATATCATTAACTTCTTTAATAACTTATTTATAAATTATCAATATAATAATCATTATTTTATTAATAAAATTATAATAACATTAATAACAATTTAATTGATAAATTATATTAATTAAATAAATTAACAACAAATATAACTAAACCTTTGATAATTTATTTAAAATTTAATAATTTTAAATATATTAAATTATATATATATAAAATTAAAAAATTAATAATTTTTTTTTAAAACAAAACTCATAACAAAATATTTAAAGTGCTTAAGGCCCACACGACCATAATCAATATAGTGGCTACAGTGCGACCACCATACTACTATAGGGGCCTATGGTTGTAGTGGTACCTTGTACCACTTCTGTCGCAGTACCTTGCAAGCATTGGTTATGCCACCGACATGAGTTGGGGGGGGGGGGTTGGGTGTGGGGTAAAACCCACCTCCCTTCATTACATATTTTTTTATATAAAATTTGTTTTCTTTTTCTATAAATTCAAAACAAAATTCCTCCCCTATATATATATATATATATATATTATAAAAGTCCTAGCAATTCTCTAATAGGGAAAATATGACCAACCATACAAATTTTCAATATAAAATTTCCATTCTATTTAAAGCCCATCCCAATTTAATTTTCAATTTTAAATCTACTGAAAAACATGATTCTAATGATATTTTAATCTCCACGTATACAAAAGACACCCTCATGCATTCTAGTAAATCCAAGATATAATATAGAAAGATTCGTCACAAGGGAATTCAGACAAATGAAGACAAAAATATTTAAATAATGTAATTGACTGGGTGATCAAAACACAAGAATCTACCTAGTTTTGATGCTAAATTCGTAAACACCCAAAAGATTGTGAGAGGAATCTTTTCTCTCAAGAACCTTCTCTCTGAAAATTCCTTCTCCAAAATTCTTGGTCCTCCCAAAACTTCAGTTCGCTTGAAAATTAACCCTTAATTGCTGATAAGGAGTTCTTTCCTAAATTTGGGGCACTAATTGTGCAATCACACGAGAGGATTCCTTGCTCACAACTTTTTAACTCCTTATTAACTTTTTGAAATTTCATGCACTCTTTATGAAATTTTAAATATCTTTATTTAAATTCACTTGCCTTCTCTTTTAAATTAATTTATTATATTTTAATCTGATGCATACTTTATGCAATTTTAAAACTCTTTAATAAATTAATATCTTTTCCATTCTTTAATTTTTTTCAAAGTGTTAATTGATAAAATATTTATTAACTTAAGTAATAATAATATTTAGCATTTGTTTATAAATGATCTCCTAAATATATTATTATTAAATTAATTAAATATTATTACGCTTTAAAATTAAACTATAATTTTATCTTTACATTTAATTCTTTTTTATTTAATTAATTTTCCAATTAATTAAATATTAAAATATCATAATAATGTTGCATTAAATTAAATCATCGATCAATCTTTTAATTTGACTTAATTAATAAAAAAATCACAAGATACTTACAAGATGAAATACGAAAACCCAACATAAAATACCACATACAAGACCAAACTTAAGGGTTATAATCATGAATTTACATCATACGATGCATTCTGAAGGGTAATCATCACATATACTTGTCTTAATTTTCTAGGACATATTGTTTAAAGGTTAGGATTTGGACTCAAGAATTTATCTCCCCTCTCTTACCATTGAGATAATGCAATAGGGTATGCTCATCCTAGCAATTCAAGGAAGTCGATACCCAGTAGCTGTAATCTACATAAAATCCACACATGTACAAACACATATATACTAAACTAAACAAGCAATGGAAGGAAGTGGTGCATTATGTAGATCCTGACTAGCAGGTTACTATGACTCCCTTCCTTAACCACATCAGAAATGTCATACATAAAAAATGTATATACGCACACCATACACATACAGTATGGGGTAAGTATCCATAAGAAAACATGTACGATAATCCATAACTAATCATCATCAAATAAATGAAATCATTGTAATAATCATCATCATGCATACATGAAGTAAATAGTACCAAGTAGTCTCATCATAAAATAACTAAATATGAAACAATATCTAATAGTCTAAAAGATAATGCTACTAATCAACAAGCATAAAACTAGCTTAAAAGAGTTCGACACTAATAACAAAATGTAAACTAGGGGTGGGCACTACAACATGTCTATAATTATTTTAAGAATTTTTAATTATATCAAAACAATATCAAAATTAACCTTAAACTTAATAATTATTTTATTTAAACCTTAACATTCAATTAATTTAATAAATAATTATTTCACTATATTATTAAAAAAAAATATCTCTAAATATATACTTCCAAATTTTTAATCTTTGGTAAGTTTATATTATAAAATATAATATTTCTAAAAATGATTTTTTATTAAATTATCTTATATTAAACTATAATTAGCTATTAGGCAAATACTAGCCACTACATACACTTGTTATTAATTAATGTAATTAGTAATTTTTTTATTAAATAAAAATAGTAAAATTGAAATAAATCATGATAAGATTACTAATCCTCTATAATGATAAATAAAATAGATTTCTAGAAAATAAAATAGAATTATATTAATTAAAAAATAAAAATTAATTTAATTTTGACAGCAATTTTTTATTATCTATTTGTTAATAATTAAAATAATTAATAAAAGTTTTTTTTATTAAATAAAAATAAATAATAATAAGAAATCTAAATCTCTATAATAATAAATAGAATAAATTTGTATTAATTGAAAAATATATTTTTAATTATAATTTTGGCAATAAAATAAAATAAAACTTACCTATGTTTTAATAATTAAAATAATCCATATGAATTATCTATTTTAATAAATAAAAATACTAAAATTAGAATAAATTCATAAATCTCTAAAATAATAAATAAGTTGTTTGTTTTTTGAGTATTTTAAATTTACCTAATAATCTATGTATAAACATTCTCATGTATTGAACTTTTGTCTACATTCTGCCTACAAATATAGGGTTAGAGTATTTCAAATAACCGCAAATTTGAGAAGGCTCACACATTGAAAGATATTTAGCATATTCATATGAATGATGTTTAAATTATATTTTTGATTGTGAGTATTTTGGTAGTTGTCTATTTTATATAGTGTTAAGTGTCAATTGTTCATTGAATATACTAACTACTGTCTTTCTTGGCTTTTCTATAGCAAGGGTTTGCATTAATTATTTATTGTAGAGGCTTCTTCAAACAAACAATACACTAGTAATGTTAAGTAAAAAACACCGTACTGATAACATAATTAAAAATCCACACACCACAAATCTCTACGTACATAGATGTTTTACAATATTCCATGAAGAGGTAATTAAGAAACACTTACATGCAATAAATTATTGGTACTACTATGAATGGAAATATCAAGGATCTAAATATATACATAGATTCATTTGAATAGCTAATGAACCTGACATGGATGCACTCAATTAGGGAAAGAGAGCCAAAGTTATCAAAGAAAAGGATTTCTTTGACAAGTATGTTACCTCCTAGAACCCCCATTCAAAAATATCAAGAGAAAACATGATACACAGATATCCTACAAATGACTCATGCATGCTTAACACATTTGAAATCTTTACAACAAACCTCAATGATAATTATGAGGAGTCAATAAATTATGTCCAAAGAAACACAAAATGCACATAACAAACTTGCCTCGATAAAAAAGGAAACTAATAAGAATGCAGATATAAAGCTCCATGGAAAGAATGCATGGAATCCACCTTGACATGTGAAAAATTGGACCAAACATAATATGAACCATCAAGAATTGATGATAGGATCAACACCCATAATTATGAAATGCTCTCAATATAGACAACTAACATAGATTGTAAACTAGTAGTCTCGTGCCATATTGTTCTCAAATACATTTTCAAGTGCACATCAAAGGTAAAAAGAAATCAAATACTTGTGTTAATATGTTGGCAAGGATTTTCTCACATGAAACATTATTGTACCCATCTCTCAAAGAGTTCCAAATTTCATGTCAGATAATTTTGTAGAGAGAGATATATAGGAGCACAAGAAACATGTCCTATGGTTCAAAATTTACCGCTTGTGATATGTAATCAAAAATTTATATCATGAAATGTAGGTAAAATGGTTCTCTAGCACCTAAAGAAAAAAAATGATGGAGGTGAGATAGAATAGAGCTATATCCAATCCTACATGAAGTGACCTAGTAAACTAGAAAGGGTAACAATAATTGAATTAGCAAGCTCTTACACATATCTTCCTTCTCACAAAGAATGCAAATGAAAGAAAAGAAAAGAACATGCGGTAGTACAAGTGTTTCCATAATTTTATACCACCCCAAAAGAAGAGTTGGAAGATTTTGAGGCTTATTTTTCGAGTGAGTTACTATTGTATAAATATTTCCAAAATTTGATGAATAAATCGAGAAAATAAAGGAAGAAATCGTTAAAAATTGAAAGAAAATAAAAGTGCAAAAGTACACTACATGGCATGTTCATAGAACATAATAAATTAAAGATGATATAGATGATAATACCTCAAATAATGAAGAAATAAATAATCAAGATGATGTACCATACAAATGAATAAATGAGAACTACTATCTCAAATGAGACTTGTCAATACAATTGACTTAAATGATCTTGTAGTGCTAGAGTTGACATGATTTTGACAATAACAACAATTGGGAAAACCACAATGTCCTACTACCTTTGCATGAAAGTGTGCTGAAATTTGTAGGCACAAACAATACCTACAAACAAAATACATAAACAACCAATGTGCACATTCACAATAATACTTAATATTTAGAACAAGAACATGCATTTACTATAATTAAAAATCATTCATTGGCTATCTTTTCCATCCAACCACTATTTATGGTCATACAAGGAACAACACGAACTTGGAAATCCTATCTCATAAACTACATAAGAAACACACAACAAAGAAAAGGACAAAAAGAAGTAAACCCACTCCTTGTTCTTTCTCCAACAAGAATAACTACATTTAATATATAAGTCTCAACAATGCATGCAACCCTAAAGATTCCAATCACACACAGGCAATCTCTCCAAACACTAGCATTAACATCTCTCTAAGAAGAGATGAAAAATATAAGATGCATTTTCATTGATGAGATGAGCTTCATTGGGAAAAAGATACTTCTTACAATTGATAGCAAGATTTGTGAAGCAATACTCCAAAATTAACTTTTTTTCTTTGGGGGAATTAGTATCATACTCATATGTGACTTTGCACAACTACTGTCTGTGCTGGACAAACCTATCTATGCATCTCATACAACTGAAAAAAAATCCATGACACAAATTTAATATAGTTGTAACATTGCAAAAAAAATAGACAACAAGGTGGCAATTGAATGCAAGTACAATTTTGAGAAACCTTACAAAATATGCACAATACAGAACCAAAACAACCAAATTGGAAATCATTAATGACACACACAAATAAGAACCCAACAAAAACTAAACAAGAATATTTTTACCTATCCATACACTTATTCCCAAAAAAAGAACTTGTGGAAATACATAATAGAAAAAGGTTGCAACAACTATAATGGTCCACCATGGGATGAAAAACCCAAACATAATACCAACACAACCAATAGGACGGAGGAGCCATATGCAAATTCTCTATCAATGGCATGGTCTATCAATATATACAAATTACAAGGCTTGACACTAAAGAAGGCAACAATTGATATTGGTAAAGTTGAACACCAAGTCCTCACCTTTATTGTAATGTCTCAAGTAAAAAACATAAAATGTCTTTAGATACAACCACCATTCTCTTTTGATTGCTATTCCAAAATGAAAAAGAATCCATACAACATTATAAGGAAAAAAGAAGAGGCTCGTATGTAATTTCTCTCAAAATAGAAAGGAAAGGTATGACCAACAACATCTACATTTTTCACACTAATAAAATCATAATCAATACTTAATTAATACCTATTACTCGCTGCAATTTGACAAATACTACATTTTATTGTCTATAGATCTACACTCAAACAAAAAGGATAGGGGATGATGAAGTCTTACATTTCTCCTCCCCCATAAAAAGGTTTGTTTCATTTATACATTATTCTTTGTTTAATTCTTTCAAAAAATAAATTTCTTAGTTCTTAATTTCAAATTCAATGCAAGAATTACTTAATCAAATTTACTAAGTATTTAAAAATAAATACTTACCAACTTGTTACATTGATTTTCACTACAAGAAAACATGGAAATGACTTACATTACAAAAGGAATATGAAAAAGTTAAAGAACCATTATTTCTCATGATTGTATGTCTTTTAGAAAGGCCACTGTAACATCTCAAACACATTCTAAAAGTGATTGGCTCATAACCAATATGGTTAAAGTCAAATGACAAGGAACAACTATGTCATCTATCTAAGAAGAATTGTATATTGACTTTGGATAGAGTTATCAGACTATTTTCAATGAGAATTCAAACTAGTAAATGGTCAAAAAAACACATCTACAATGATAAAATCTCACCTACAATTACCCTACCAAAAAAGGTAAGCCATTATGCAAAATTAGTTCAACAATATTCATACTGACAAGATTGTATTGTATTATTCTATATTATCTAATAGTGACCACTACAAATAAAATACAAAGTACAAGATCTTCTAGATCAGGTCACTACACACTCTCATTTAGCCAAATTACTCATTTCACCACTATACTGAGCGTGAAAGGGAGAAATACAAGGTTTACTAGGCATTAAAAAAAATTAAAGGTATATTACCACACCACGTTAATGCCTTCTCAAAAATTTGAAATGCATTATTTCAAAATTGTTAGAATGATTTTTCAAAAGAAACATTTTTGAGGTGATTGACAAAACTAAGGCAATAAATAATAGTACAAAAGACATGTTTAAGAATGACAGGGTACCAAACAAAATGATCCCATATTTACAACAATCTATTTGTTCCAAATACAACACATTGAGGGAGATAAAGGTTGTCCAAGTATGGAAAAATATTTTCATAATATTAATACTAACAAGCTTGTATATTTTTGGATTATTTATTGCCTAATAGTTACTACTACTAATCAACTACTAATTTGGATCTCCTACAGATCAAATAAAAAAAAGGGAAATATAGGACATTTACTTTGTACCTTCAGAAAGAGAGGTCTATATCCTTTACACTTAAATGTCAACTGCAAATTTATAAAAACAAATCTATAATGTTATTTATTTATTTTTAATGTAGGTACAATTTGGCACAACTTAGAGAAAAGGAAACAACATAAATTGAGAGTTATCTCTCCTATAATTCAACATCAATTGGCATGGTCATAAAATGTAATATCCCCTCTAACAATAGAATCTAATATTGATATTGATATTTATAGTTAACTAAAGAAAATAGATTAAAATAATTATTAAAAATACCAAGGTAATCAAGCAATAATTATAATCAAAACTAATATATAATACTATATTATCAATACAAGTGATTACTAAATAATAAAGAATTAATAAAATTATAGTAATAGATATATAAGTGATTACCATATAATAACAATAATGGTCCTAACTTTCAACTAGGAAACCACATATGTCATGGCCTAGTAAGCATTGTACTCTTCCATACAAAGGGGTATAAATAGTGAATAAGTTAGATCACTTGGGGATGGAAAAAAGGACAACAAGAAAATATATTAAAGAGGGGTAGCTTTCTACTGGCTTGACCCATCTCTATGAGAAGGTAAATATGGAATGATCCAATCAATGAAAGGATTCACATAAAAACAATAAAAAATATACTTTATACAAATTCATGAGCTGACATTAGCAAAGAGTTAATTTGAAAACTATACACAAACATGTAAAGGAAGGAATAATATGTGGAAAGAGTGATGCCACGTGAGCAAAGGTGGACACACCAATGGGGATTCCCAACCAAAGTGTATGGAGAGTAAATGGGGAGATGCTAGCCACATCAAGGTACAGATAGTTATATCATTGTCGACTAGGTAAGTATGTAAAATGGTAATATTTAATTATGTGTAGTAATGTTTATTAATTACATCTAGGAATATGTGGAAGTAATATTATATTTAGATATTTTGTAATAGTACCATTACTAGAACATAGTAATAATATTATTACTAATCTAATTTATATAATTTAAATGTGAGGATTCTTAAGATTATTAGAAATTTTTAGTAACTATTATATTATAAAAAGTAGATCATACAAATAAATATAATTAGATTGAATCATTGAGATCGAGAATTATAAGGAATAATGGTTGATTACAATAGGATCAAATGCAGAAGATTGGATAGAAAAATCCCATAGACCTTAAAGATATCCCTTTAAGAAGATGGATAACTAATCGAGGGTCATCCAATGGAACACAGAGGGTCCTCATAGAGGATTATGAAGCTTGACTTGAAAGGTAGTTTCAAGGAGGAAGGTCGACTAATTGAGGATCATTCCTTTAGACATAGGGGATCCTTCTAGAGGGTTAGGAAGCTTGATTAAAGGGATCTTTAAGGATGTGTAGAGATAATGGAATTTCTTGATTGTTAATCATTAGAATTCAATTTAATAGACTATGTTGCTACTGATTTCTATAGGTAAACATGTCCTAAGGATTGGAGACATTACATAAAACCTCAAACTATCCCAAAATGAAAAGCGTACAAGGTATAATTTTCTTTTTGAACAATAGTTGTTATATTTTTTAACCACATTAATGTCAATTTAATATTTGCATATGCATAATTTCTAAAATTTTACATTCATTTTTGAAGATAAGACCATTTGAACAAGGTTAACAAAAGGAAGGCATTACCAAACATGAAGAGAAATATGGCTTCTTAGTGGTGGAAAAAATGGAGACGATTTGGAAAAGTTGACTCTATCACAAAAAAACTATTAAGGATATTCACAAATAAGGCTACAAAACTAAACATTGGCTACTAAAATATTTCCAACAATTATAGTTCACCAAGTCATTCAACATGCCCAAATTCTTGTGTTATTGAAAATCAATTGATGGAGTAATCCTCATGCACTAGGCGAATGTAATCATGGACAAAAATATCTTCCTTCATACCCAAATTGGGCATTGGATTATCGTTATAATATGCACAATTAATCCTTCCTCCAAGCTATGCACACCAAAGAAGTGTGCCCTTTCTTAGATTGTTTATGATATAAGATTTTGTTTGAAATTTTTAGCCTATCAAATATTACATCATTTGAGTAGACTTATTATGTGTTACATCAAATTGAATAGGCATCATTTATTACATATTCTAAGAAATACATAATAAATCCTTATATGAGTTAGTGTGTAGTGCCTACCCTCGTTCACATCTTTCTAGACACATTGTTGTTATTTTGTCGGACTATGTTAGACTAGTTTTATGTTGATGGATTAGTAGCATTGTTTCTTGACTATCAGACATTATGTTATGGATTCAGTTGATGTATGATGAGATTATTTAGACTCTACATTTCATTTATGCATGATGATTAGTTAGATGGTTTATTATCACATGTGTTTTCTTATGGATACTTACCCCATACTTGCATGTGTATGGTGTGCATGTTTGTTCTTATGTATGAAATTTTTGATGTAGTTAAGGAATGGAGTCGTAGTCACCTGCTAGTCAGGATCTACACGATGCACCACTTCCTGCCATTGCCTGTTTAGCTTAGAATATATATATATATATATATATATATATATATATATATATATATATATATATTGTATGTACATGCATGGTTTTTATGCAGGTTGTAGGTACCCGGTATCGACTTCCCTGAATTGCCAGGATGAGCGTACCCTATTACACTATCTCAATGGTAAGAGAAGGGAGATAAATTCTCAAGTCCAAATCCTAAACCCCTAAACCATTTGTCCTAGTGAGGTAGGATAAGTATCTGGATATTTTACCTTTTGAATGTGTCAAATGACATAATTCATGATTTTTAACCCTTTAGACTGATTTTGTATGAATTGTTCTATGATGGGATTTCATATTTTATCTTGGAGGTCTATGGTGAATTTTCTATTAATTAAGTTTTAATAAATAGATTTAATTAATAAAATAATTATTTTGGAAAAATTAATATAATATCATGATCTTTGATATTTTGATTTTAATTAATTAAATAGAAATTAATTAAGAAAAGAATTAAATAAAAGAAATTAGAAATTAAAATTTAAAATAATAAAAATAATAATAAAGTTATAAATATATAATAATAATAAAAGAATTAAAATAAAAGTTGTAAGCTTGCCTAGGAGTAAATGCACCTCTTGATTGCACATATGTCAACAACAGAGGAGTTAGTGCACAAATTAAGCACATGGTGTCTACAACCTTATGACTCATCTAGAAGGTTGGAAAAGACTCATGCTTAGTTGTCAACACCTTTTGGTTGTTTCTAGAGACACTCTAGGTGCTTCCTGAGAGTTCTTTATATTCAAGCACTCCTAGAAGCTTAGGGAGGGCATTTTGAGAGTGTGTTTGGAGGACCTGGGAACGTGGGAGAAGGAAGGAGCTTGCTCTGCAATTTCTAAAGAGAAGTGATTAGCATCAGTGTCCAAGTAGACACTTGTGATTTTTACATATGTCATTCTCACTTCTTGCACTTCCTATCTTCTTTATGTCTTCTAAATGATTTCTAAAGATTTTCACATCTTGGTTGTATGCATTTACTATGGGTGGTTAAATTCCATATAAGAAATTTTATATGAAATGGATCTGAAGAAACTATGGGGCTAGGGTTTTTAGATGTGTATGAACAAACCCTTTTTATTAATGGATAAATTAGAAAACAATTATTTTATGAAAATACTTAACCTATAGATTAAGATAGTCCTTTTACTTAAAACTATGTTCTCTTTTTAAAAAAAAAATACATATATGTTCAAATCTGCATACATATATACATATATACATTTAGATATTCAAAAATGCTAAAATACTGATTGACAATTTGTGTATATATATATATATATATATATAATATATGAATTTAGTAAAATGCTATATGTTGTCGCAATGGAAAATATATTTAAAAATGCGAATCAAATTGTGAATCGCATTTGAGAAACGTTTATTAAAAAAAATGTTTAAAAAAGAAAATTTATAACAAATTTTATATTGCATATGGGAGGGCGAAGCCCGTACCCCGCTAGCAATGAGTGCCGAGTACCTGCATCGTAGGCACTATGACGACAGGTGGTACTCTATACCGCTATCACCGCAAGCTCTGTGACTACAGGGTACTGCGTGCCAACGACAGTACTACATATATATGTGTTGTGTTGTGTTATGCGATTTAATTTTCGGGTGCAAAATCAAATTTTTCCATTTTGATTTATAACGTTTTAATATTATTATTATTAGTCAGTATTAATAAATATATATATATATATTTTATATATGTATGTGTGTGTGTGTGTGTGTGTGTGTGTATATATATATATATATGTATCTATCTATATATATAAATCAAATTTTTCCATTTTGATTTATAATGTTTTAATATTATTATTATCAGTCAGTATTAATATATATATATATATATATATACATATATGTATATATATATATACATTTATATATATATATACATATACATATATGTATATATATATATACATATACATATATGTATATATATATATACATATATATATATATATACATATACATATATATACATATATACATATATACATATATATATATATACATATATATATTTATACATATATATATATATATACATATATATATAGATGTATGTATATGTTATCAATAATTAATAATTATTATATTTGTTAAATGAATGGTACTAATAGTTTATTTTCTTTAATAATTAATTACTTTATAATATTATAGTCAAATGATGTAGATGTAATTTAAATATTGACTTATGAAGGAAAGATATTAAAGGGAATTAGTAATTATTCATGTTAAAAGCTACAAGGTGTCTTATTGGTTTTGATGGGGGTTCGTTTTCATATAATATTTGTTTAAACAATATGTCAATAGAATAATTGGAAAATCAATTCTAAGAGTTAGAGGGAAAAAATTTAATCCATCAAACAATACATGGGTTAGGAAAATGTACAAAATGTTCCTCCACTCAATATCTAAATTGGAAAACAAAAACTGAGACCTCCACACTTAGTTCAATTATAATATTTTAGCAAACCAAAACATGTGCTTGCATTGTGTTTACTTTATGCTTTTTGTTTTCGGTTTTGGGTTGACTAGTGTTGACGAGTTATAGGACATCTACCAAAGGCTCGAGGGTTATGATTGTGATGTCATGATGATGTCTTTTGATTCCAATCTTTATAAACCCAACCATGGTAATGTGATGGTATGCTCTATGAGATGTTTGTATTTACTGATTGTTAATGCTTTCCAGTCTTCTTGTGTGAAGCTGAGATTCATATGTATGAGACACTTGACTTAACCATTTTGAGTCATCGATCAATTATACTTGGGTTATTTTCCAGTCATTTGATGGAATTGAAATTGTTTATCTGATCTTGATGATGTCATGTTGTGACATGTTTTGACTCAACCATTTTGGAGACTTTGATCAATATTATTTTGAGATGCTTTTTGGTTGATTATTAAGAACCAATGATTATTTTCATTATTATGGATACCTTCAGTTGCCAATAGAGAACTGTTGTGGTCATGATTATCTATGGATGCTTTTCTTTTGCTCATGGAGATTTGATATTTATATTGTGGATTATCTTTTGTGATTTTGAGATTTATGATTCCATGATCTTAGGGTAGGTTATTTTCTTGTAGTGACAGGAAGTGGCTTGCAATTGGGTCTAGGGCCCTAAGAGGCTGCCAGGGTAACTCATTGTAAGTTATCTTAATAAGTGAAAACATTCACACCTAATACTAACTTAATGAACCTAAAAAGATAATTGTTTTGTTCTTGCCCATGCCTCGAGTGCTTGTACAAACTAGGATGGGAGTAGAGAGAACACTTGGTTGCTACCTTGCATTCTGTAGTATGCCTCATCTGTATGAGAGGATACTAGTGGCTGCACAGGGATCACTAGGGGACCAGGGCCTATTGGGAGACTACCAGGGTAACTCTAGCATGATCCGTGTGATGACACTTTCCCACTTGCATTGTAGGTTTCCTACATGTCTTTTTTGTGCCTCTAGGATTAGATGTCAATTTGTGATTGGAACCTTTGAGTTAGTATACTTTTAGGATTCCTGGACTTAGAGAGTATTTATGATATGTGATTTTGATAACCCATTTGGGACTTGAGATTATCTCCTCAGTGCGGTGGGAGTGGACCACTTAGGATCCATGTGGTTGGGTGGTAGTGCTTATCACTTTTATCATTTGAGATCCATCTAAGACACTGTGGCTAATGCATTCTTTGTTGGCATATATCTTCATGGATTATGATGGTGGACATGTATCCTTACATTGATGATTTGCATATGTTAGATGATATTATCGTATGCTTTACTTTGGATTTTAGATTTCTTTTCTGCATATGATGTAGTATGATTAGGAGTGACATTCCTACTATGTTAATACCAATGATATCCTCGGTGATTTGGAATGTTATGCATAGAGGGATGGCTAGGACCCACGATGGTCTAATGATTCTATTTATAGTTGGGAGGAACCATGCACTTAGATATTTATGTTTGATGATTTATGGTTATCTCTTATGATGATGTATGATGTATGATGTATGATGTATCATGTATCATGTATCATCTATCATGTATCATGTATCATGTATCATGTATCATGTATCATGTATCATGTATCATGTATGTTATTGCATCATGGATTAGAATTAGGATGATGATGTACTTTATTTACACGGATGTATATTCTTTTATGCCTTTCATACCCTATGACATGTACAGTGGATGATTGAGCAATCTGAAATGTAATTCTAAAAGGACACTTGTATATTATTTAAGTACGTTGGATGTATCATTATTATTTCATGAGGATGTGATGTTAGATTAATAGATAAATTAGATTTGATTCAACGTTAAGGGATCCATAAAGAATGTAACCTGTTATGTATGCTATGTTTACTTTCACTTGTACTTTTATTATTGCTTTTGTTACTACGTATAAGTTGTAAATGGTTTTTACTTTCATGTTTACAAAAAAAATGCTACCAAACTTTGTGAAATTCTAGGTTAATTCATTGGATCCCTTGGCAGGGTGTTACATTTGGTATCAGAGCCTGAGTTTCTACATTGAGAGCTCTGGGTATTTTGGAACAAACTAGGACTTTGAGCTTTTATGTGCATCTCTTCAAAACTTGAAACCGGGTGAACTAAAACAAAACTTGAACTCTTACTTGCATATTTTTCATACTTCAACACTTCGGTTTCAAACCTAAAATTTTTACTTAAACCTAAACATAGGCAAAACTGAAAATTGAACTTAGTCTATTGCAAACATGTGTCTTTTGGTTGTAATAGTAATTTGTACTGTTCCAAAGGCCATGGTAGAGGCCGTGGTTGTGGCAGAGCTATTAGTGTTCATGAATTTTCCCATGGGGTATTTGCTCATGAAGAGAGCAGAGGAGAGCACTCTAGTAAGCAGCAGGAAGAGAGCCATAGAGAGGACCAATCTGAGTCTGAGGAGGTTAACTTTAGACAGATGATGTAGACCATTCTTGATCATCTACCTCCTACTCAAGATTAACATAGAGCACATCAGATAGAACAAGAGCATAGACCTAGGTCTAGGAGCCCTCGGAAGGATTGATAGAGATCCATTGTTTCTACTCAGATGAAGGACCTTTCGAGATCCAAGGTCAAGCCCTTTAACGAAAAAGGTTATGGTTATGTGGTTGAACAATGGCTTATCACCCTTGACAAGACTTTTTCTATGTAGGACTTTGACAGTAATGTTAAGGCGACATTTGCGATTACCAACTTGGAGAATTTTGGGGCCACTTGGTGGACAATTGAGGAAACAAAGCTAGGTATTGATATGAGTAGTGTCACTTCGGAGCTATTCTTAGAGAGTTTCTACAAATGATTCCTACCAGAGGAATGGAAGCAGCAAAGGGTAGATGAGTTCAATAATCTCAGGCAGTATTCTATGACTGTGACAGAGTATGAGTGTAAATTTTATGAGCTCATTTCCTTTTCAAGATTTAGTGAAAACTTGACTCAGTTGACACAGCATTTTATTAGAGGATTGAACAACCATATAATTGGGGATGTCAAGGTATTTGAGCCAAAAACCCTCAAGGATGCGGTATGACGAGCCATCCTTGTAGAGAAAAGTGTCAACCTTGGTCAGGGAGGTTTTGTGGGAGCGCCTGCAACATCAGGATCTAAAGGCAACTACAATTCAAGTGGTAACAAGAAGCCTCCTTTTTCTAAGGAGAAACAGTTTCAGCAGCAATCTCAGCAGACATAGCAGCAAAAGGGACCAAATTATCAAGCTCAAGGTGGTGGCAGAGGTTCTAACTCCAAGAACAACCACAATGCTCAGCACAATAAATGGAATCAACCCAATTAGCCAGCTTAGAGCAGTCAATCTTTTGTTAGCAGGAATAGCCGTCAGCAGTCAAATGCACCACCTATGGGTAGAGGATCTGGCAGAAATACATGATGTTTTTCATGTGGGTAGATTGGACATTTTGTAGCTCACTGTCCACAATGAGCACCTCAATATTTACGCCCTAGACCAACAGCATCCAAGCCAACAGTTGGAGATGTAGGAAGAGCTCACAGAGTGTTTGTAGCACTAGATCACCGTCAGGAAGATCATCAGGGAACAATGGTTGAAACCACAAGAGCTATTCGAGGTACATCTCTTTCGATGTTGTTTGATTCAAGAGCTATAGATTCATTTATTTCTCCATCTATAGTTTCTAGGTGTAAGCTGGATGCGATCAAGCAAGATCATGGTTGGCAAGTGGAACTAGCCTCAAGCATTAAGGTCTCCACAGATTCTATAGTTCATAAATGTGGGCTTAATCTAGGAGAATTTGAGACTTTAGTTGACCTTCAGGTTATACCCCTTGGTTCCTATGATGTGGTTTTGAGTATGGGCTAGCTTGGATCTCATAGGGCTAGTATAGATTGCAGGAAGAAGATTATAATGTGCCAAGATGACCAATGGAATGATGTGAAGATAGTTAGGATACCAAGGCCTATATCTCTATAGATGATTTTTTCCATGCAATTGAAGTGGAGTTTTTGTAAGGGATGTCAGATATTTGTTGTTATGGTAAATGATCTTGATGAGGAAGATCCTGTGAGGAAAACTTTAGATCACCCAATTTTACAGGAGTATGCAGATGTCTTTCCAAGTGATATTCCAGGCATGCCTCCGAAGAGGGACATCAACTTTAGCATTGATCTAATTTCAGGAGCAGATCCTATCTCTAAAGCTCCTTATCATATGACTACATAGGAATTGGGTGAGTTGCATCTTCAACTAGAGGAACTCTTAGCCAAAGGGAGCATTCGACCTAGTGTATCACCATGGGGAGCTCTAGTGCTCTTTGTGAAAAAGAAAGACGGTTATTTGCGCATTTGTATTGATTATAGGTAGTTGAATAAGGTGACCATTAAGAAGAGGTATCCTCTACCTAGGATTGATGACTTATTTGATCAGATCAAGGGAGCTACAGTATTCTCCAAGATTGACCTTAAGTCAGGATACCACCAGCTTTGCATTAAGGAAGCTGACATTCACAAGACCTCCTTTCGAACTCACTATGGGCATTATGAGTTTACAATGGTACCTTTTGGGTTGACAAATGCTCCATCAATTTTCATGAGTTTGATGAATGGGGTCTTTCAGTCTTATCTTGATAGGTTTTTACTTGTGTTTCTTGATGATATATTGATATATTCTAAGTCTCAGAAGGAGCATGAGGAACACTTGTGATTGGTTTTACAATGCTTAAGAGAAAGTCAGCTTTATGCCAATGTAGCTAAGTGTGAATTCTTCAAGTTAGAGATTCAATATTTAGGGCATGTCATTTTAGGTGATGGTATTTCAGTAGACCCTACAAAGATCTAGGCAATAGTAGATTGGCCTACACTGACTAATGTGTCAGAGATTCATAGTTTCATGGGTCTAGCTAGTTATTATTGCAGATTTGTCCAAAACTTCTCCAGAATAGCACATCCTATCACTTCCCTTAAAAGGAAAGGAAAGAAGTTTATGTGGATGGAGAAATGTGAGGAATCTTTTCAGAAGCTCAAGGAGCTTTTGACCAATGCACCAATCTTAGCAGTACCCGATATAGAGGGTGATTTCATGGTTTGTATAGATGCTTCCCTTGAAGGGATTGGAGTAGTTTTGATGCAGAATGGATGGGTGATTGTGTATGAATCACGCAAGCTCAAAGATCATGAGCTAAATTACCCTACTCATGATTTTGAGTTGGCAACAGTAGTTCATGCTTTGACAAGATGGAGACATTTCTTTTTGGGGCACAGATTTGAGCTACATAGTGATGATCGCAGTCTTCAGTACATTTTCACTTAGCCTAATTTGAATGCTCGACAAGGGTGATGGATTGAATTTCTATGTGAGTATGACTTTGAGGTAAAGTACATTTAGGGAAAGGAGAATGTGGTGGTAGATGCTTTGAGGCATAGAAGACATGTGATATCATCTATGACTCTTAGTGTTGATTTGAGGCATCAGATTCTTCAGGAACTTCCTACAAATTCTTGGTACTAGGAAGTGTGCAGAGAGATAGATTCAAGAAGACCTTTGGAGGGTAAGTTTGCAGGTTACGTCTGAGAATTAGATGGTCTTTTGAGACATCCAGGGAGGATTTATGTGTCGTTACTAGATGAGCTTCACACCTTGATTCTAGCAGAAGCCCATCATACACCCTACTCGGCACATCCAAGTGTCAATAAGATGCATGTTGATTTGTAGCATTTATTCTATTGGTCTAGGATGAAGCAAGACATTTTTGATTATGTGGCTACATGTCTTGAGTGTCAAAGAGTTAAGGTAGAACACCAGCACCCGGCAGGACTTTTGCAACCAAATCTCATTCCTTCATGGAAGTGGGACATCATCTCTATGGACTTCATAGTAGGATTACCTATGACTATTCATCGTCATGATGCTATCATGGTCACTATTGATCAATTGACTAAGGTGGCACATTTTTCACCAATCAGGTCTTCCTACATGGCAGCTTCTATAGCTAATGTCTTCATGCATGACATTGTGAGACTACATGGTATTCCTCGAAAGATCATTTCTGATAGGGATCCTGTATTCACATCCGCATTCTAGACATCGCTGTAGCATGAGCTTGGAGCTCAATTGAACTTCAGTTTAGCATATCACCCAAAGACAGATGGTTAGACAAAGAGGGTGAATCAAGTTTTGGAAGATATGTTAAGGATGTATGTTATGGATAGGTAGACACATTGGGAGGATTATCTCTACCTAGTGGAGTTTTCTTACAACAATGGGTATCATAGTTCTATTGGCATGGCACCATTTTAGGCTTTATATGGACATTCTTGTCATACACCTTTGAGTTGGGATAGTCTTGAGGATCGCATCTTGTTGGGTTCTGAGATGGTTCGTGATATGGAGCAATAGGTAGTGCATATCCACGAGCACTTGACTATGGCACAAGATAGACAGAAAAAGTATGCTGATGCACATAGGATAGATAAGTAGTTTGCTATGGGAGATAAGGTTTTCTTGAGAGTACGTCTGCGAAAGAGTCTGATTTGATATGGAAAGGGTTCAAAGCTAGCACCTCACTTTGTGGGACCATTCAAGATTGTTGAGAGGATTGGCCCAGTTGCTTACCGCCTTGCTCTACCACCTAGCCTAGCTCGCATTCATGATGTTTTCCATGTTTCAGTACTTAGGCAGTATATTCCTGATGTTGTACATGTTCTTGATTGGAATGCATTGTAGGTAGAGGGTTGGTAGCTGGCTTTGGATCCGGTTCGTATTCTGGAGTAGTGGGAGTTGACCCTCAGGGGTCGAACCATAGAGCAGGTAAGGGTCCAATGGGACCCTACTGATGATTCTTCAGCTACATGGGAGGATGCAGCTAGATTACAAGAGTTATATCCCTACTTGTTTGTAGGATTCTAGGAGTAAGCCTAATCCAAGGGGGGGTGGATGTAGTGCCTACCCTCATTCACATCTTTCTGGACACATTGTTGTTATTTTGTAGACTATGTTAGACTAGTTTTATGTTGATGGATTAGTAGCATTGTTTCGAGACTATTAGACATTATGTTATGGATTCAGTTGATGTATGATGAGATTATTTAGACTCTACATTTCATTTATGCATGATGATTAGTTAGATGGTTTATTATCACATGTGTTTTCTTATGGATACTTACCCCATACTTGCATGTGTATGGTGTGCATGTTTGTTCTTATGTATGGCATTTCTGATGTGGTTAAGGAAGGGAGTCATAGTCACCTACTAGTCGAAATCTACACAATGCAATACTTCCTACCATTACCTATTTAGCTTAGCATATATATATATATATATATATATATATATACATATATACATATATATATACATATATGTATGTATATATATATACATATGTATATATATGTATGTATATATATATATATACATACATATATATATGTATGTATATATATATACATACATATATATACATATGTATATATATATACATATATATATATATATATGTATACATATATGTATATATATATATATACATATATATATATATATATATATATATATATATATATATATATATATATATATATATAGTATGTACATGCATGGTTTTTATGCAGGTTGCAGGTACTGGGTATCTACTTCTTTGAATTGCTAGGATGAGCGTATCCTATCACACTGTCTCATGGTAAGAGAAGGGAGATAAATTCTCAAGTCCAAATCCTAAACTCCTAAACCATTTGTCCTAGTGAGGTAGGATAAGTATCTGGATATTTTACCTTCTGAATGTGTCAGATGACATAATTCATGTTTTTAGACTGATTTTGTACATGAATTGTTCTATGATGGGATTTCATATTTTATCTTGGAGATCTATGGTGAATTTTTTATTAATTAAGTCTTAATAAATAGATTTAATTAATAAATTAATTATTTGGAAAAAATTAATATAATATCATGATCTTTGATATTTTGATTATAATTAATTAAATAGAAATTAATTGAGAAAAGAATTAAATAAAAGAAATTAGAAATTAAAATTTAAAATAATAATAATAATAAATTAATAAATATATAATAATAATAAAAGTAATAAAAGAATTAAAATAAAAGTTATAAGCTTGCCTAGGAGTAAATGCACCTCTTGATTGCACATATGTCAACAACACAGGAGTTAGTGCACAAATTAAGCACATGGTGTCTACAACCTTATGTCTCATCTAGAAGGTTGGAAATAACTCATGCTTAGTTGTCAACACCTTCTGGTTGTTTCTAGAGACATTCTAGGTGCTTCCTAAGAGTTCTTTATATTCAGGCACTCCTAGAAGCTTAGGGAAGGTGTTTGGAGAGCATGTTTGGAGGACCCGAGAACGTGGGAGAAGGAAGGAGCTTTCTATGCAGTTTCTGAGGAGAAGTGATTAACATCAGTGTCCAGGTAGACACTTGTGATTTTTGCATATGTCATTCTCACTTCTTGCACTTCCTATCTTCTTCATGTCTTCTGAATGCTTTCTGAGGATTTTCACATCTTGGTTGTATGCATTTGCTATGGGTGGTTAAATTCCATATAAGAAATTTTGTATGCGTAGATCTGAAGAAACTATGGGGCTAGGGTTTTTAGATGCGTATGAACAAACACTTTTTATTAATGGATAAATTAGAGAACAATTATTTTATGAAAATACTTAACCTATAGATTAAGATAGTCCTTTTACTTAAAAACTATGTTCTCTTTTTAAAAAAAAAATACATATATGTTCAAATCTGCATATATATATATATATATATACATATATATATATATATATATATATATACATATATATATATATATATATATATATATATATATATATACATATATATATATACATATATATATATATATATATATATATATATATATATATATATATATATATATATATATGAATTTAGTGAAATGTTGTATGTTGTCGCAATGGAAAATATATTTAAAAATGTGAATCAAAATGCAAATCACATTTTGAGAAACATTTATTAAAAAAAACATTTTAAAAAGAAAATTTATAACAAATTTTATATTGCATATGGGAGGGCGAAGCCCATACCCCCGCTGACAATGAGTGCCAAGTACCTGCATCGCAGGTACTACGATGACAAGCGATACTCTGTACTACTGTCCCTGCAGGCCCTGCGACCGCAGGGTACTACGTGCTAATGGCGGTACTACATATATATGTGTGTGTGTGTGTTTTGTGTTGTGTTGTGTTATGCAATTTGATTTTCAGGTGCAAAATCAAATTTTCCCATTTCGATTTATAACGTTTTAATATTATTATTATCAGTCAATATTTATATACATATATATATATATATATATTTATGTATGTATATATATGTATATATAGATGTATGTATATGTTTTCAATAATTAATAATTATTATATTTGTTAAATGAATGGTACTAATAGTATATTTTCTTTAATAATTAATTACTTTGTAATAGTATAGTCAAATGATGTAGATGTAATTTAAATATTGACTTATGAAGGAACGATATTAAAAGGAATTAGTATTTATTCATGTTAAAAGCTACAAGGTGTCTTATTTGTTTTGATGGGGGTTTGTTTTCATATAATATTTGTTTGAACAATATGTCAATAGAATAATTGAAAAATCAATTCTAAGAGTTAGAGGGAAAAACTTTAATCCATCAAACAATACATGGGTTAGGAAAATGTACAAAACGTTCCTCCACTCAATCTCTAAATTGGAAAACAAAAATTGAGACCTCCACACTTAATTCAATTATAAGATTTTAGCAAACCAAATCATGTGTTTGCATTGTGTTTACTTTATACTTTTTGTTTTGGGTTTTGGGTTGACTAGTGTTGACTAGTTATAGGATGTCTACCAGAGGCTCGGGGGTTATGATTGTGATGTCATGATGATGTCTTTTGATTCCAATCTTTATAAACCCAACCATGGTAATGTGATGGTATGCTCTATGAGATGTTTGTATTTACTGATTGTTAATGCTTTCCAATCTTCTTGTGTGAAGCTGAGATTCATATGTATGAGACACTTGACTTAACTATTTTGAGTCATCGATCAATTGTACTTGGGTTATTTTCTAGTCATTTGATGGAATTGAAATTTTTTATCTGATCTTGATGATGTATGTTGTGACATGTTTTCACTCAACCATTTTGGAGTCTTCGATCAATATTATTTTGAGATGCTTTTTGGTTGCTTATTAAGAACCAATGATTATTTTGATTATTAGGGATACCTTCAGTTGCCAATAGAGAACTATTGTGGTCATGATTATCTATGGATGCTTTTCTTTTGCTCATGGAGATTTGATATTTATATTGTGGATTATCTTTTGTGATTTTGAGATTTATGATTCCATGAGCTTAGGGTAGGTTATTTTATTGTAGTGAGGGGAAGTGGCTTGCAATGGGGGCTGGGGCCCTAAGAGGCTGCCAGGGTAACTCATTGTAAGTTGTCTTAATAAGTGAAAGCATTCACTCCTAATACTAACTTAATGAACCTAAAAAGATCATTGTTTTTTTCTCGCCCATGCCTCGAGTGCTTGTACAAACTAGGATGGGAGTAGAGAGAATGCTTGGTTGTGACCTTGCATTTTATAGTATGCCTCATCTATATGAGAGGATACTAGTGGCCGTACAAGGATCACTAGGGGACCGAGGTCTATTGGCAGACTACTAGGGTAACTCTAGCACGAACCATGTGATGACACTTTCCCACTTACATAGTAGGTTTCCTACATGTCTTTGTTGTGCCTCTGGGATTAGATGTCGGTTTGTGATTGGAACCTTTGAGTTAGTATACTTTTAGGATTCCTAGACTTAGAGAGTATTTATGCTATGTGATTCTGATAACCTTTTTGGGACTTGAGATTATCTCCTTAGCATGGTGGGAGTGGAACACTTAGGATCCATGCAGTCGGGTGGTAGTGCTTGTCACTCTTATCATTTGAGATCCATCTGAGACACTATGGCTGATGCATTCTTTGTTGGCATCTATCTTCATGGATTATGATGGTGGACATGTATCCTTACATTGATGATTTGCATATGTTAGATGATATTATCTTATGCTTTACTTTGCATGTTATATTTCTTTTCTGCATATGATGTAGTATGATTAGGAGTGACATTCCTACTATGTTCCCGATGATCTCCTTGGTGATTTAGAATGTTATGCATAGAGGGATGGCTAGGACTCACGATGGTCTAATAATTCTATTTACAGTTGGGAGGAACCGTGCACTTAGATATTTATGTTTGATGATTTATGGTTATCTCTTATGATGATGTATCATGTATCATGTATGTTATTGCATCAT
Organism: Cupressus sempervirens; assembly: GCA_028749045.1. NCBI lineage: Eukaryota > Viridiplantae > Streptophyta > Pinopsida > Cupressales > Cupressaceae > Cupressus > Cupressus sempervirens. Next base: position 327,466,530 of record CM053783.1, read on the forward strand.
GGATTAGAATTAGGATGATGATGTACTTTATTTACACAGATGTATATTCTTTTATGCCTTTCATACCCTGTGACATGTACAGTGGATGACTGAGCAATCTAAAATGTAATTCTAAAAGGACACTTATATATTGTTTAAGTATGTTGGATGTATCATTATTATTTCATGAGGATGTGATGTTAGATTAATAGATAAATTAGATGTGATTCAATGTTAAGGGATCCATAAAGAATGTAACCTATTATGTATGCTATATTTACTTTCACTTGTACTTTTATTATTGCTTCTGTTACTATGTATAAGTTGTAAATGGTTTTTACTTTCATGTTTTAAAAATAAAAATAAAAAATTCTACCAAAATTAGTAAAATTCTAGGTTAATTCATTGGATCCCTTAGCGTGGCCTTACATAGTGTGTCCTTGATCTACAAAATCATATTACTAAGTGAAAAATCAAAAGGTCATTTGTTGACAAAACAATGATTTTCAACCTAGAAATGACTTCAATGAATTCATTTCTACAAGATAACTTACTAAAAAAGGAAAGGTTTTTAAAATCAAGTAATGCAAATAACTCTATCAGGGCTATGGATGCCTAACTAGGAATAGAGAAATATTATTTAGAAATTGAGATAATATCATTCTCAGGCCTACAAATTTTTTTGTGGAAATAAGGCACTATCTATCTTGATATTTTGAATGACCAAACTACATATGACAATGGATTTCAAACCATGCTCTCTCTAAAGAGCAATGCTTAATTCACATGCACACAATAGAATGAATGCTCCATTCAACTCCTCTGATGGAATAACATATGCAATCTACCTCTTGATCTACTAATTAGTAGCTTTACAATGTCATTATTTTTGTGGTCTCACAATGTACACCCCATTTCTCCTAAGAAATGGGGACCCCCTAGTAGTTTCTTTTCTTTTCTAGACCCTTAGTCTAGGGTCTAATTCTTTTTTAGGGCTCTATCTAGTGTCTGAATCTAGCCTGGCCTCTGCCTGAAAAACCTAGTTGTTAGATCAAGATTTTTTGAGTGTAAAATTGATTTAATAGAAAAAGGTGTGCACTAGTGCACCTAGTGCACATGCACACCTTCTAAAGTGTGCTCATGCACTAGGTGACTTAGTGCAGGGAGCACTTCCCTTTGGAAGTGCGCACCTATGCACATGCATAGGTGCACACCCCCAAAGGGTGTGCTCCTCCCCAGGCCTATAAAAGCTTTGGGCCTCACCCCTTTTTTTCACTCACTTCATGCCTTCACACCTCCATGAGCACACCTCTGCACCTACAGAGGTGTGCTAAAAATCCTCAACCTGCACACACGTACCAAGTTAAAACTCTTAAAGCATGCATTTTGCACACCTACCCAAGGTGTGCACCTTTTTATTTGCCAAACTTAAAAACAACATAACACTTTTTTGTGATGTGCAAATATGTTCACCTTACAAAAACTTTGAGAAACTAAAGGAATGGTGCATTGTTGCACACCTTCAAAGGTGTGCAATAGTGTACCATTAGAGCAAGAAACACTAAGTAACAAAGAGAATGGTGTGCAAGTCTGCACCTTTCCAAGGTGTGCACTTGTAAACCATTTTGTTGAAATCCTAGTCTTAGCAATATAAGGGTGTGCACATTGCACCCTATTATTCAAAAACTTAGTGATTTTACAATGTAAGAGTGTGCATATGCACACTCCACAAGGCCTTTTGGTAGAGAACTTGCATAGAGGACAAGGTGCACCGAAAATTGCAAAACAAGGTCTTAAATAGAGGTTTTTAAGTGTTTTGTGATACTTTAAGGTTTTGGGGTTTAATTTTTCTCTAACTAGGGTTTGTTTTTTATTGCTGTTTCCACCTTCCAAACTAATGTACTTCTATTTTGTGTAGATAAAATGGCTACTTTCTCATCCTCACTTGCAACAAAGATTGATCCTAAGCCAATTTTTTTCAAGTTTCTGGGTGCACCATCAAAATTACATTTTTAGGATGTGCATTTAGAGATTCAAGACACAAAAATGGGTTATATTGACTGGAATGCATTCTTAGTTCTCCACAACAAACCAAACAAGAGATCCCAGATGGTTTCTATGCTTATAAGATTAGGATTGGTAAACGTAGCTTCACACTCTACTTTAGTACAATCTTCTGAGTTGATCATGGCTTTGGTTGATAATTATGTTTTAGAAGAGAGGGTGGTCAAAAGCATAACATGAGAGATCATTCTCGATCTAAGACCCAAGAACATCGAGAAAGTATTCCATCTTGTGAGGGCATATCAATATATAGGAATGACATATCATCAAGTAGAAAGGTGGTATAGAGACAATGAAAAGAAAGCCACTGAAATCATTCAATCCTCATATCTGATTGATAGAACACCTATGGCATGAATAGCAGGAAAAGTAGATATGACAAGAGGTTATATGAAGGATGATATTAGACATTCCATAGTGCTCCTAAGTAGGATCATGGGATTACTAGTAGCAAGGCACTTAAACATATGGATGGTACACTTCATTGAAACCATTAGAATGACAAAGATGCCAATTGACTAGGCTACAATGCTTAGTGAGAATCTTGATGAACAACTAGTAGTAGTTAAATCTGATCTAAGATTCTACATAACTTCATATCTAGTATATTTATTAGTAGTAAGGGCTACTAATTATCTAGGGCTACTAATTATCTAGGACTACTAATTATCTAGGATTGTTTAAAAAGGGAAGCATGTAAGATGCTAATGCTTGGCCATACATGGTATACCCCTAGTTGGTGAAGAATAAATTGTCAAATCAAAGCAAAGAGTACCAGATTGTGAATACACTTTCATTTTTGTAGTAATCAAATTCATTGAAGGAGATTGCAAAAAGGATGTCAATAGAGGCAGCAAAAACAACTGTAGAAATAAGATCCTGCTACATCCAATTTAAGACAATCACTTACCTACGGGTAGTGGGCACAATGGTAAATCCTAAGAAGCTCCCTAGGTATCTGTCTAATAGACTCATTTTTTTGGAGATAGCAAGGCAACTCACATCTATGTATGAAAGAGTGAGAATACAACATAAGAAGACCTAGGTATGGCCCATTACTATAGGTCCTTTCAGAGCTAAGAAGAACTAGGGAATTATGACTTTTTTTTTAGAATGGGATCTGTATCCCTTGGAGGACTACAACTCCCCTCGTCCATGTTTTGATAATATTGGCAGAGTAGGATATTTGATGGGAAAGCAATTTGAGCATGAAGATGTCATAGAGGATCCCTGGATGAATATGGTAGAAGACTACAATATTTGAATTAGAGATTATTATAGGATGACTCTTTGTCTAGTAGAGAAGGCCTTGAAGATTAAGGTCTCATTGAAGTTGATTTAGCAAGAAACAAAAGAGGTCTTGGATCCCTTGTATAATTGAGATAAGATGTATGATCGACCGAACATGAATGTAGAGATTGACAAGGAGGAAAATTTAGACATCAATTCTAGGGTGACAAATGTTATCCAATTAACCAAAGATTGGATCAATAGGCCCTTCAAGCTAGACCTAGTTTCACAATCAATAGTCTTCCAAGCTACAATCCGTCCAATGAAAGGTAGAGGGGCAAAGGTTACAGTACCAACATTCACAAACCAATATTCAATTAGGTTGGGGATAGTATATCAACATGATAGGGAAATTGGGTACTTTAAGGTAGAAAATGGAAAGAATAAAAGGAAGATGGATTCTCCTCAACAAGTTGAAGGGACTCAAGCCCAAGAGGCAACTCAAGCCCCTGAGAATTAGGAGCTAGGAAATGTAGAAGCCACTCAAGCTTAGGATAATCCACAAGGGCCACCACTAGAACATGGACAAGCATCTGAGGAAAGAGCACTGGTAGTGTCCCTAGTTGATCAAAAAGAATCACAAGAAGTATCTCCACCTATTCAAGAGGCTTCCTCATCAGTAGATAAGAAGACTAAGAAGAAAAAGACTCTAGTAAGAAGGACTAGGAGACAAAATGTGATTAGAAGGGTCATCCCTATTCCTTTAGTTCCATAAACCATCCCTGAAAAGGATCAAGAAGATGAAGAGGATGACCTTCCCTTAAGTCAAAGGACTCCTCTTGCTAGGGCTATGGAGGAAGAGAAGAGAAGGATCTCTACTATGATGCCACCATCTATTCCTACACAACACTATTTAGATTACTGCTTCGAAGGATGAGCTACAACAGTGGATTGAGGAACAAGAGAATCAAGGGAATGCTGAATTTGACACATTAGATTTTGAATTTATGCCTGTGGGAATTCAACTAATTGGCAATAAGATAAGGGATACACCAAAAAATTAGCCTTTGGAAGAAGATTGGAATCAATCACCATCTCAGCCACAAGGACCTCTAGGTGCCCTGCCATCACCAAGTCAAGATTTATCTTTCTTAGATAAAGGTCCTACCACTCCTCTCCCTCTAATCAATGAAAAATAGGCACAACCAATGCAAGAAAAAGAGCCACAACAAAGACCCACTAATGAATTATTAGAAGAGGGGCAAATATATGAAGAACCCCAACAAACTTCATGTTGTGGTTTCAAAATGCACGGACCCCCCTTCTTTATTTTTTGGCTTTTCAAAATCCTAGTCCAAGGTCCAAGCCTTTTCTAGGGTTTTTTCTAATGTCCTTGGTCAAAACTAGGTCCTGACTGGAAAAAATAGTTTTTGAAAGTCAAATTTATGAGCGCTAAGTCATTTTCTTGCAAAAAAGAGAGTTGCACTAGTGCACCTCATCCGATGCGCTAGTGTGCCAAATCACTTAGGAATGGGTATCACCCTTGGTGATGTGCAACTGTATAGAAATGTAGCTACAAAACACTAAGGGGTACTTATGACACTAGCTCTACATAACCTAGGCCCCCCTTGTTTCCCCACTTATCTTCTTCTTCTCTGAGATTTGACCACAGCTCCACACCTATCAAGTGCACCTCATCTCCTCCTCCCCTACCTGCAAACTTAAACAAAACAATGTTAAGACCTCAAAAAGGTGCACAATAGCACACCTAATTAGGTTCACCACTACACACCTTTATTCCTCTCAAAATTCCAAACTTAAAAAAAAACTCTTAAAAAAAATCACAAAACACCATTTAAAGTGCGCAGTAGTGCACCTAATTAGGTGCTAGGTGTGCTACATACCACCCTTAAAAAATAAAACACTCTTTGCATCTAAATTATGTATAGGGTGTGCATTAGTGCACCCCATGAGGTCTGCTTTTCCCCACCCTACATTTTAAATGGAAAAAGGTGCATTGGGTGCACCCTTTTTGCAAAAAGGGGTCATAAATTTAGGTTTTTTGATGTTTTCTATCATACAATTTTTCTTGGTTTTCTTGTGTCAGTATTAGGGTTTGACTTTATTCATTTTTCCTTGACTCTTGACTAATAGACACTATTCTTGTGAAAATTCAATGGCATTTTCATCATCCTCCCTTGTAGAAAATATGGTCCCAAAGCCCGTGGTATTCAAGTTTCAAGGTGTTCTAACCAAATCACAATTTTAGGATGATTATTTAGAGATCCAAGACATTGAACTAGATCACACTGATTTGGGTACATTCCTAACAATATATAATAAACCAATAGAAAGGTCTCCAATTATTTTTGCATTGATTTGATTAGGGCTTTTTAATCTAGCATCACATCTGGTGTCAGTGCAGTACGTAGAGATAATTATGACACTCGCAGAGAATTATTTTCCTAAAGAAAGAGTTGTCAAGAGCATTACTAGAGAGATCATCTTGGATCTTTGACCCAAGAACATTGAGAAGGTGTTCCATCTGTCGAGGGTAGATCAATTCATTAGATTAACCTATTAGCAAGTAGACAGCTGGTATAGGAAACATATTAATGAAGCTTTTGAGATCATCTAGTCTTCATACCTCATTAAGAAGACTCCTCAAGGGCATAAAGCAGGAAAAGTGGATATGAAACGAGGCTATATGAAGGAAGATATTGGATATTCAATCATACTCTTGAGAAGAGTTATGGATTTGTTGGTATCTGGACACTTGAACATTTTTATGGTGCATTTTATTGAGATGATCAAAACAACAAAGATGTCAATTGATTGGTCTTCTATTCCCAGTGAGAACTTGGGTAAGCAACTGGTGGTGGTGAAGAATAATGGAAATTTTTACATGACATCATGCTTGGTGTACTTATTAGCCTCAAGGGCGATGGATTATCCAAGGCTCTATAAGAAGGGTAGCATGTAGGATGCAAATGCATGGCCCTACATTGTATATCCTCAGCTATTAAAGAAGAGGCTTTTAGAGAGAAGCAAGGAATATAGGATTGTAAATGATGCTTTCATATTCACAATAATTTGGTTCATCAAAGGAGATTATGCAAAGAGGATGTTAGAAGAGGTAGCTACAAATATTTTAGAGGTTTGAGCCTATTACATCCAATACCGAACATTCACATATTTAAGAGTAGAGGGCACAAATATCAATCCTAAGAAGCTCCCAAGATATCTAAGTGACAAGCTTATACTCGTGGAGATTGCTCAATAACTTTGTCTACATACAACAATGTAATGAGACAACACAAAGTAAATGGGCATGGCCTATTGCAATAGAACCATTCAATGTGGATCAAAGACAAGACATTCCATCTTTTGAGTGTGAATAAGATCAATATCCCTTAGAAGAATATAGTTCTCCATGACCCTACTTTAATAACATTGGAAGGGTGCAACATTTAGCTGGCAAGATATTTTAGCATGAGGATGTGATTGATGATCACTTGATGAATACATCGAATGACTACAATATCCACATAATGGATTATTGTATGATGAATCTATATCTAGCAGAATGGGCTTTAAAGATGAAGATCCTATCAAAGATTATGTAACAAGATAAAGAAGATCTACTCAATCCATTACTCAACAGGGAAAATATTGGTGATAGACCTATTATGAATGCTGAGACTGACAAAGAAGAGAACTCAGACATTAATCATAAGGTGAGGCACATCATCAAATTGACAAAGGATTGGATCAAGAGACCTTTCAAACTTGATCAAATTCCTCAAATATTACTCTTTCATGCTCAAGCCTATCTAGCTAAAGATCAAGGAGATAAGGTCAAAGTGCCTACATTAACAACCTAGTCGCCAGTGAGACCTGAGATAGTATGCCAACTTGATAGACTAGTTGGGAATTATAGGGCTTAGAAAGGTAAAGGTAAAGGAAAGAGGAAGATGACTTCTCCTCAAGAAACCAAGACAAAAGAGAAAACAACCCAACCACATCCATAGATAGGAGAAGAAGATGTGCAATGATCAGAGAATGTGGAAGTTGCACAAACTCAAAACAATCGTCAAGTTCCATCAACTGAGCAAGGCCAAGGATAAGTTGAAATTGAAGTACAAGAAGTTCCTTTACGCGAGGTACAAGCCTCCCCTTCTACTCCTAAGAAAAGAAAGATTAAGACTCTGGTTAAAAGAAGAAAAAAGGGTATCAAGAGAGTGATTCTTTTACCATTAGTCCCTAAACCTATCCTGGAAGAAGCCAAAGAAGAGGATGATGAGGATAAAGAAGATATTCTACCTTTAAACTAGAGGACTCATCTTGCAAGAGCCATAGAGTTAGAAAGGAGAAGAAGCTCCACCATCACACCTCCATCTATTCTTGAACAACCCTTTCAAACTACAATATCAGAAGATGAAATGTAATAGTAGATAGATGAGTTGAATGCGGATGGAACTGATGTCTTTTAGATATTAGATTTTGATTTTATTCCTATGGTAACTAAGTTGGTGGGAGAAAAAAATTAGAGATGCTTTGACTAATCAACCTCAATAGGAGAATTGGAGCTAGTTTCCACCTGAGCCATAGGGTTTTGAAGTGGCCCCATCATCCCCAATACAAGTCACATTTTGTGTAGATAAGGGATTAGCTACTCTTATTCCTTCAAACGATGAAGAAGAACAAGTACAAGTAGAAAAAGAGGAAGAGCCACAACAAGTATCCACTGATGAAGTCTCAGACGAAGGGAAAATAAGTAAGCAACCTCAACAAGCTTCCCAAGACATAGAGGTGAGAACTATGGATTCCATAGATATAGAGACTCTTGGTGTAGATCTCTTACAAAATGAGAAGACTCTAGAAAGGGGAGATAAGGGAAAATGTATAGTTGAGAAAACTCCTTCATCCTCAAAAGGAAAATCTCCATTGGAACATATCCCAAGGTGGCTGAGGAAAGAAATAATAAGAAATAAGAAGCAAAAACTCACCATCAAAGAGGAGGATAGAATGGAATTAATTTAATTTTTGAGGAAACCTGAGTCACTGCCAAAGGATGCATAGGTATTAGCCTTCATCATGAGTGATTAGAGCTAGGGCTTGTTTTCTCACATGGCTATCCCTCCTCCACATTCAAATGTTAAAGAATTGACTCCATGGGATTATCATATCAAGGAGGTTATGCTTGGGAAACCTACCTTCGATACTACTAAGCTAATGGTTACATGAGGAATAAAAGAGGTATTTAGGAGCTTAGAACAGGATGGGGCAAAATTGATAACACTTCAGTGACAAAATGAAATCCTAAACGGATGTCTAAGTGAATTTTTTGGTCCCTTAGATTCCACAAACCTTGAGGAAAATTTGAGCGTAGAAATTGAGAATTGAGGTAAGGCTATAGTGTAGTTGGACCCATTTTTGAGAGCTTGTTAGTAGTGGAGAGAAAATTTTCAAGAAAAAGTTGTACAAATCATTCAGGGAGATCTGAAGCTATTAAACATTATGTAGGATAATGTGGATAGGCTTGTGGCCATTTTTAATCAAGATTTTGGTATGATGGATGAAGTACATACTTGGGGCAAGGATTTGCAAGCACTTCAGTCTATCAAAGGAAAAAGGTATCAGATGTTGATGGATGTACATAAGGCTGAGGAATTAGACAAGATTGATGATTGGATTGAAAAGATTGTGGATGGAAATAAAGTAATGGAGACATTACATGCAGAGATTCATAGGCTCAAGGATCAAGCACAAGAGAAAATTTTGGAAGCTAAGAATCATTATAGTGATGTGTGTTTAGCCATTTTTGAGGACAATGCATGGGACAAGTTAATACCAATAGAGGTAGTAGTTGATAAATTCTAGAAATTTTTTGAGGAAGCTACTAATGATGATGACATTAGGAAAGCATTTATAATAGAGGAGGCATTGTTAGATCTAGATGTGAAATTAGGAGATTTTGCAGAAACTTGTATCGAGGTTAGCAACTACAGGTAGAAGGTGAAAGACAAATATGAAGCCTTAGATTTTCCAAATGCAATCAAGTCACTCAGATCATCAAGAAATTCAAAGGCAAATACCTAGACATAGCTCTGATATAAAGGGGAATAAAACTCGGAAGCCAGAATTTCAATTTTGACACTAAGTGAAATTTTTCTTTTTTGGAACTTGCTTCTGAGGTGCATTGGTGCACTAGTGTGCTAGGTTCTGAGGTGCAACTTTTCAAAGGTTTGCCACAAGTTTTGAGAATTTAGAGGTGCACTCAAAATTAACTACTAGTCCTAAATTTAAAGCTTTCTATGTATCATAAATGCATTCTGATAGTAGTTTAACTTCTACATATGCCTAATGAAGAAGGAGCTCCTATTTTTGGCACTTCCAGACACTTCTATGTCAACTAAAAGCTTTCTCTTTCATATTTTCTAACGCTTTTTTTTTTTTTTTATGACATGTAAAGGCTCATGTATCTAATTAATGATATAAATATGGATGGATTCCTACTTAGCACCAGTTAGATAGTTAGTTTGTACATGAATAGATTTGTTTTATTAGTTTAGAAGCATATGATTGCATGAAGATATATCTCACTCTCAACAAAAATTGAGGAGAAGATTTCTTATAAATTTGGGAATGTAATATGTATTTAGGGACACCATTATTCTAATGCAATAATATATGTTGTTGGTGCTCACATTTGGAGTGTAGTAATTCTTGCCTAAGTGTGTTATACTTTTGTGAATGCATGTTCATGGGGTGTAATTGAGCCAATAGTTTTATTGCATTATTTTGGTTATGCAATTTGTTGAGTCTAGTGTTTGCTATGGGTCTACAAATTCTTCTTACATACTTAGTTCAAAAAGAGATCATCATATTATTCCTACATAGCTTTTCATCTCGCATGAGTGCACTTTTCGTGGCCTTGCAATTTGATGAAAAGTAAAACATCTTACAGTTACTGAATTCCCATCGATAATTAGATCAGTGGAATTAAGGAAGTGTTGCTCCTAGTTTCATTGGTTACCTACCAATCTTTTCAAAAGCTTAACATGTAGTCATTTTGTTTCTATGGCTTATGTCCATTAGAATTTACTTTTCATGTTATTTGCTTAAATTTCTTGTTTCCCTTTCTTTTTTATTTTCTTTACTAACCCCTTGGTTAAATTAGGAATTCATATAGTTGCATTGTTAGATTACATTCATCATAAACATAAAAAAATACAAAAAAAAATCTTTTTGTGTGATTATTCTTTTTGAAACAGCAAGCAAATTCAAAAAATTATCCGAATTGTTTAGAACCAACAAAGGCCTCCTCATGACTATTCACATTTATCTTCAACTGAGTGGATTCTAGTAGGTTGCAAGATCGCTTGGAACCTTGGAGTTGATCCTTGGATTAACTTTTCAAGAGAGGAGCTCTAAAGGATTCTTGCCATTATGCATCGTGCAAAATGATAGCTCAACAAAAGTGGCACTAGAAGGAGGACTGTTAACATTCAAAATAGAAGAAAAAATTTTGCAAACTTCAAAATTCTACATTTTTTACAAGTTCAAAAAAAATTCTAAGTTTTTGAGCTTTCGAGCTACGCAAGTGCATGAGGTGCACCTTATTTGTGAGAAAGTGTACTTCTGCAGAGGTGCACTTTTTCTAGAATTGATGCAAACTGGAGGATTCTAATCCATCATCCCCATTTCAGTGAGCTTTAAGATCTTCACCAAGTGCACACGAGTTCCTTGACCTTAGCTATTTCTATAAGCCTTGTAGTGACAAAGGAATCCCCTAAATTCTACCACTTCCATTCAACATTTTGTCATCTTCTTCCATTCCACCTCCACAACAACCAGTCAACATTCCACCTAACCCTCCAATGGCCTTTTTTACAAATGTTGTAGATTCACCAATTAACTTGACAGGTGTACTCAATGATCTTCCTAAGAATCCTTAGAAATTTTTCCCAAGGTTCATCTATGGAGAAACACAAACTGTTGAAGACTACATCAAGGTATTCAAGAAAATTTGCAACTAAAAGCAGATTGCTAATGAGAATGTGGTTCCTCAGTTATTCCCCTACTCTTTAGGGGAAGTTTCCTTTAATTGGTATGTTAGTTTTTCACTTAGATGTATTGGAGACTAGGCTACTTTCAAAAAATTAATCTTAGAACAATTCAAAACTTTCATCAATCTAGCTAAGACAGTTTTGTGCTTTAACCTTTGCTTTCATATGGTAGACCACAAGTTAGAAATGTCATACACTATACTAGTTAAAGCTACTATTCAAATTTATCTAAATGCTATGGACCATCTTACTACTATTTTTCTAAGAAGACTTCTTGCAATATATATTGACTAATTGGACAAAGTCTTTGCTGAAGTGATTACCTTAACCAAGAAAGCCAATCGTAATGGAGGAGGATTAATGCTTCCAATTCAAGCTATTACAACAATGCCAACATATCCTATTGGAGAATTTGTGATGCCTATCCAATTCATACCTATGAATCTAGTTCCATTACAATAGGCATCTACTCTAGAAAGCCTCATTTTAACATATCCAGGATATGAACCTCCAAAAGCTACTTTCTTTGAGAAAAAGGCAACAGCTTCCACTAAGGTAGATAGTAGTTTTGCCTATGAGTTTGGTCAAATAAAGAAGACCATGTCACAATGAACAATGAGCTAACTTACTTAAGGTTGTCATAAGGAAATAATAACAACTTCTAAAGAAAAAATGTTTTCCCTTACAACAACAACAATTACAATTAGAACTACAATAGGAATTTAGTTGGAAACAACAATGGAGGAAATAATTTTAATTCTCCTAATCGTAACAATGACTTCTAAAGATAGCATAGACAATGGGACACTTGTTCGAACAATGGGAGCATTCCTATAGATGACAACAACAATAACATTTAGTATGTGGACATTAATTATTATGACAATGGTCAAAACACATCTAACGATGATGGTTTGTACTACAATGGAAATCAAGATATGACTCAAAAATCACAAGTTAATGACAACATGCCTCCTATACAATTTAATGCTATGCTACTAGAATCCTATGATTTTACATAGAACACACAAGTGGAACAATTAGCTAATGTAGAATTCTCTTTTCCATTTAGTCAGGAATAAGACATTCAATTGGAAGAGGTGTTTGCCTTTCACAATGACAATCAAAATACATATAATCTGTGAACTCAAAAAGAACCTATGATAGATGGAATTCCACAAGCATTACACCAACTCCTCCTGATCCAAGAGCAAGTAATAATATGGTACTGGTCAAGCCACAATATGGAGGAAAAAAAAATTAGAATCTAGGAATTGTGCCAACCATCTTGAAAAATTCAATTTGGTCTACTAAAAAATATAATGCGGTGGAAGATTTAAAATGAACAAAGGCCAACATGTCCATGTTTGACATGCTGCAGAATTGTTCTCATTAACAAGAAGCATCGATGAAGACTCTTGATCATAAAAAGGCACCCCACAATACGAATAATGTTCCTCAAAAGATAGTATCTCAACAAGTCAATGCTTCAGAGGCAATGCCTACTATGTTTAAAGAAAAGGTTGAGGTACCCTCATTTCTGCTTAGCATTAGGATATATGGGAAGAATCTTCATAATTTCCTAATTGATTTAGGAGCTTCTTGTAATGTTATGCCACTATCAATAGGACAAAAGTTAGGAGTCAATCCTCAACCATCCAATTGAATAGTGGTACAATTGGATAAAATAGAGGTGAAAGTCATTGGTGTGTTGAAAGATGTTCAAATACAATTGATGGTAGATCCCCAAATTCATGACATCATCAATATACATGTGGTGGATATCCCAGGAATAGAAAAACTACTACTAAGAAAAGAATGGATCAAATTCCTAATAGGATGGTTTTCTATAGATTTTACTTAGTTATGGTTACCATGGAAAGGGTTGAACAATCAAATCAAAATAGCTGCAGAGCCAAAGTTCAAAACTTTGGCTTACAGAAGAATGCCTTTTGGACTGATTAACACAGGAGCTACATTTCAATGAGCCATGGATGAACCTTTTGAGGGATTGATAAATAAGTCTATAGTCATCTACATGGATGATTTAACTATCTTTTCAAAGGATCAAAGCATTCATATTGCTAATTTAAGACAATTATTCAATAGATGTTGTAAGTATGGCATATCACTCAATCCCAAGAAATGATTGTTTGGGGTTACTAAAGGGAAGCTCCTAGGACATATCATCTTTGAAGATAGAATCTCCATTGATCTTGATAGAGTTGAAGCCATTCTACAATTATCGCTTCCTAATAGTCAAAAAAAATTGAAGTCTTTCTTTGGGAAGATAAATTTTGGTTGAAAATTCATAAGTGAATTTGCAGAGATAGTTCATTCTCTTAATGATTTACTAAAAAAGGAAGCTAAAATAGAATGGTTTCTAGAGGTTAGAAAATCATTTGAGGATACCAGAGTGGCCATTTCCATAGCCCTAGTATTGGTGAGTCTTGACTATGGACTACCCTTCAAAATATACTCTTTTGCTTTTGAACATTCATGTGCTAGGATTCTCACGTAGAAGAAGGAAAAAGAAAATGAAAGACCCATTGCCTTTATGAGTTGCCCTCTGAAAAATGTTGAGTTAAAATATTCTAACCTCAACGAACAATCTTTTTCTTTAATCAAAGTGGTAAAGAAGTTTCCCCATTATATACTGAGAAGCAACATATATGTGATTGTTCTTGATCCAATAGTTAAGACATTGTCGATGCAAAATGAACTTGGTGAGAGACAAGGGAAATGGATGGAAATCATTCAAGAATTTGATTTAGAGATCCAACCCATGAAGTTAGTAAGAGGCCAAGGACTATAAAAAATGATAGTGGATAATCAAATAGAAGATGAAAATAAATTCCAGTTTGATGGTAGAATAGATGTGGATGATCAGAAGAAGATCATAGTATCTCAAGTTGATATTGATCAGAGTGTAGTAATAGATGTCTAGTACTAGGATATTGTTTACTATCTATTACAAAATTAGTATCCGAGCTGGATGAATCGTTCACAACATAGAGGACTCAAAATGAAGTGTGAATCCTACATGTTGCATGATAAAAAATTATACAAAGGGAACTATGAAGGGATTTACCTGTAATGCTTGGGATGTGAGGAAGTAAAATAAGTTTTGGAACAATTTCATGATAAGTATGGTATAGGACATGGGTCAATAGAAGAAAATACTCATATGATCTTAAGATCAGGTTATTTCTAGCACACAATGTATGAATACATGAAGCAAGTATTCAAAAGGTTACCCAAGACTTCAAATGAAAAGTGACAACCTACTAAGAGCCCTCAAAACTAATTCTCTCATTTGGTCAAAAAAAGGATTGATAAATAGCTTTCATGAATATTCTTGATGGATGGATCAGATGGGGTGGAATATTGTTTCCAAGTTCTTGGAAACTTTTGATAGACTACATCTGAGATGTTGAAGGAAATGAATACACTGAAGACACACTAAACTTGAAGATTTGAGATTTTGATGTTTTGACTATAAAAGTGACTCAAAATATGCTTGGAGTTATCAAGATTAAGTTCGTGTTTAATACATATTAGAGGAATGTTTGCTAATGAAGAAATGCTTTTATTTCTTCCCTTTTGTCAAGGCTATTTTTTGTGGTTTCACAATTCACGCCCCATTTCAACTAGAAATGAGGACCCCCTACTTTTTTTTTTTGGCTTTTTGGAACCTTAGTTTGGGGTCCAAGTCTTTTCTTGGGTTTTGTCCAATATCCTTGCTCAAAACTGGGTCCCGACTAGAAAAGCTAGTTTCTAAAAGTCAAATTTAGAGTGCCAAAGTCATTTTCTTGCAAAAAAGAGAGGCACACCAGCACACCTCATCAAGTGTGCTAGTGTACCAAATCACTTAAGAAGGGGCATAACCCTTGGTGATGCACAATTGTGCAACACCAAGGGGTACTTAGGGCCCCAGGTCTATATAACCTGGGGACCCCCCTATTTCCCCACTTATCTTCTTCTTCTCTGAGCTTTGACCGTAGCTCTACACCTATTAGGTGTGCCTCATATCCTCCTCCCCTACCTAAAAACTTAAAAAAAACAAAGTAAAGACCTCAAAAAGGTGCACAATCCTCTCAAAATGCAAAGCTTTAAAAAAAAACTCTAAAAAAAGAAACAATGAAAAACACCATTTAAAGTGCATAGTAGCACACCTAATTAGGTGTGCTACTATGCATCCTTAAAAAAAAACACTATTTGCATCTAAATTACATATATGGTGCACATTAACACACCCCATGAGGTGCACTGCTGCACACCCAACATTTTAAATGGAAAAAGGTGCACCAGTGCACCCTTTTTTGCAAAAAGGGGTCATAAATTTAGGTTTTTTTATGTTTTCTTTCATAGGGCTTTTCTAGGTTTTCTTCTGTCAGTATTAGGGTTTGACTTTATTCATTTTTCCTTGACTCTAGACTAATAGATGCTATTTTTGTGTAGATTCAATGGTGTATTCATCATCCTCCCTTACAAAAAAGATGATCCTAAAGCCTATGGTATTCAAGTTTCAAGGTGTTCTAACCAAATCATGATTTTAGGATGACCATGTAGAGATCTGAGACATTGAACTAGGTCACACTGATTTGGGTGCATTCCTAACATTGTTTAACAAACCAATAGAAAGGTCTCTAATGATTTTTGCATTGATCCAATTAGGGCTTGTCAGTACAACATCACATCCGATGTCAGTGCAGTCCTCAGAGCTAATTATGACACTCACAAAGAATTATGTTCCTGAAGAAAGAGTTGTCAAGAGCATTAGTAGAGAGAGCATCTTGGATCTTCAACCCAAGAACATTGAGAAGGTGTTCCATCTCCTAAGGGTAGATCAATTCATTAGATTAACCTATTAGCAAGTGAAGAGATGGTACAGGGAACATATTGATCAAGCTTCTAAGATCATCTAGTCTTCATATCTCATTGAGAAGACTCCTCTAGGGTGGAAAGTAGGAAAATTGGA
The DNA here is from genome assembly GCA_028749045.1 of Cupressus sempervirens. NCBI lineage: Eukaryota > Viridiplantae > Streptophyta > Pinopsida > Cupressales > Cupressaceae > Cupressus > Cupressus sempervirens. The sequence continues at coordinate 327,482,856 of CM053783.1, forward strand.
TATGAAAAGAGGCTATATGACACCTTAATAGTCTTATGGTACATTTTATTGAGATGATCAAAATAGCATAGATGTTGATTGATTGGTCTTCTAGTCTTAGTGAGAACATGGGTGAGCAGCTAGTGGTAGTGAAGAATACTTTTTTTTTTTACATGACATCATACTTGATATACTTATTAGCCGCAAGGGTGATGGATTATCTAGGTCTCTATAAGAAGGGTAGCATGCAGGATGCAAATGCATTTCCCTACATAGTTTATCCTTAGCTAATAAAGAAGAGGCTTTCAAAGAAAATCAAGGAATATAGGATTGTAAATGATGCTTTCATATTCACAATAATCCAATTCATTGAAGGAGATTATGCAAAGATGCCAAAGGTTGGAGCCTATTACATCCAATATCAAACATTCACATATTTGAGGGTAGGAGTCACAAATATCAATCCTATGAAGCTCTCAAGATATCCAAGTGATAGGCTTATACTCTTGGAGATCACTCGACAACTCTTGTTTGCATACAATAGAGTAAGGATACAACACAAAGTAACATGGGCATGGCCTATTGCAATAGGACCATTTAGTGTGGATTGGAGACAAGACATTCCATCTTTTGAGTGTGAATGGAATCAATATCCCTTAGAAGAATATAATTCTCCACGGCCCTATTTTGATAACATTGGAAGGGTGCAACATCTAGCTAGTAAGACATTTCAGCATGAGGATGTGATTGAGGATCACTAGATGAATGTAGTGGATGACTACAATGTCTGCATAAGGCATTATCATAGGATGACTCTATATCAAGTAGAAAGGGCTTTAAAGATGAAGATCCTATCAAAGACTATGCAACAAATATGGAGAATTTGCTTGATCCATTGTTCAACAAGGACAAGATTAGTGATAGACCTATTATGAATGTCGAGATTGATAAAGAAGAGAACTTGGAAATTAATCACAAGGTGAGGCACATCATCAAATTGAAAAATGATTTGATCAAGAGACCTTTCAAACTTGATCCAATTCCTAAAAAAGTAGTCTTTCATGCTCAAGCCAGCCCAGGTAAAGGTCAAGGAGCTAAGGTAATAGTGCCTACATGTATAGCCTAGTCACTAGTGAGACCTAACATAGTACATTAACTTGATAGACCATTTGGGTATTATAGGGCTTAGAAAGGTAAAGGTAAAGGAAAGAGGAAGAGGACTTCTCAAAAAACTAAGCCAGAAGAGCAAGCAACCCAAACACCTCCATATATAGGAGAAAAAGATGTGCAAGAATGAGAGAATGTGGAAGTTACACAAGCTCAAAACAATCCTCAAGTTCTATCAGTTGAGCAAGGCCAAGGAGAAGTCAAAATTGAAGTACAAGAAGTGCATTCAGAAGAGGTACAAGCCTCTCCTTTTACTCCTAAGAAAAGAAATATTAAGACTCTAGTTAAGAGAAGACAAAAGGTTATCAAGAGAGTCATTCCTTTCCCATTAGTCCCTGAACCTATCTTGGAAGAATTAGATGAGGATGAAGAAGATAAGCTACCTTTAAACTAGAGGACTTGTCTTGCAAGAGCCATGGAGTTGTAAAAGAGAAGAAGCTCCCACCTCCATCTAGTCCTAAGCAACCCTTTCAAACTACAACATCAGAAGATGAAATGCAACAGTGGGTAGATGAGTAGCATGTAGAGGGCATTGATGTCTTTTAGATATTAGATTTTGATTTTATGCTAGTGGATGCTAAGTTAGTGGGAGAAAAAATCAAATATACTCCAACCAATAAACCTCAATAGGAGGATTGGAGCCAATTTTCATCTGAGCCACAAGGTTTGAAGTGGCCCCATCATCCCTAGTACAAGTCACATTTTGTGTAGATAAGGGATTGGCTACTCCTCTTCCTCCAAACAATGAAGAAGAATAGGTATAAACAAAACAAAAGGAAGAGCCACAACAAGTATCCACCAATGAAGTGTCAAAAGAAGGGCAAGTAACTGAGAAACCTCAGAAAGCTTTCCAAGACATAGAGGTGAGAACTATGGACTCCACAAATATAGAGACTCCTGATGTGGATCTCTTACAAAAGCAGAAGACTCCAGAAAGCAGAGATAAGGAAAAGTAATAGCTAAGCAAACTCCTTCATTGGAACATATCCCAAAGTGGCTGAGGAGAGAAGTAATAAGAAATAAGAAGCAGTAATTCACCACTAAAGAGGAGTATAGAATCGAATTAATTGAAGTTCTAAGGAAACCTAAGTCACCACCAAAGGATGCATGGGCATTAGCCTTCATCATATGTGATTAGAGGCAGGACTTTTTTTCTCACATGGCTATCCCTCCTCCACATTCAAACATTGAAGAACTAACTCCATGAGATTATTAGATTAAGGAGGTTATGCTTGAGAAACCTCGCTTGGATATTGCTAAGTTGATGGTTACAATAGGAATAAAAGAGGTATTTAGGAGTTTAGAACAAGATGAGGCAAAATTGATAACACTTCAGTGAAAAAATGAAATCCTAAAGGGATATCTAAGAAAAAAATTTGGTCCCTTAGATCCCACAAACTATGAGGAAACATTGAAAATAACAATTGAGAGAAGAGATAAGGGTATGGTGCAGTTGGACCCATTTTTGAGAGCTTGTCAATAGTGGAGAGAAAGTTTTGAGGACAAAGGTGTACAAATAATTCAAGGAAATCTAAAGATGTTACATGTTATGCAAGATAATACAGACAGGCTTGTGACCATTTTGAATCAAGATTTTGGTCTGATGGATGAAGTGCATACCTAGGGAAGGGATTTGTAAGCACTTCAGTCTATCAAAGGACAAAGGAATCAGATGTTGATGGATGTATATACAACTGAGGAATTAGACAAGATTGATGATTGGATTGAAAAGATTGTGGATGGAAATAAAGTAATGGAAACATTACATGCAAAGATTCATAGGATCAAGGATCAAGCCCAAGAGCAAATTATGGAAGCTAAGAAGCATTATAGTGATGCATGTTTATAAATTTTTTAGGATGATACATGGGAGATAGTAATACTAGCAGAGGTAGTAGTTGAGAAATTCTAGAAATTTTTTGAGGAAGTTGGTAATGATGATGACATTAGGAAAGCATTTAGAATAGAGGAGGCACTGTTAGATCTGAATGTGAAATTAGGATATTTTGTGAAGACTTGTATCAGGGTTAGCAACTACAAGTAGACGGTGAAAGACAAATAGGAAGCCTTAGATTTTCTTGAGGTGGCTCAAGTCACTAAGATCATTGAGAAATTCAAGGGAAATACCCAGACATAGCCCTGGTATAAAGGGCAAAAAAATCTAGAAGCCAAAATTTCAATTTTGACACTTGGTGAAATTTTGCATTTTTGGAACTTGCTTCCAAGGTGTGTGGGTGTATTGTTGTGCGACTGCACTGGTGTGCTAGGTTCTAAGGTGTGCTTTTTTAGAGGTTTACCAAAAGTTTTGAGAATTCAGAGGTGTGCCAACAGTTAACTACTAGTCCTAAATTTAGATCTTTCCATGTATCAAAAATGCAATCTAAAAGTAGTTTATCTCCTATAGCTGCCTAGTGAAGAAGGAGCTTCTATTTTTGGCACTTCTAGACACTTCTACATCAACTAAAGCCTTCTCTTTCATATTTTCTCATGCTCTTTTTTTTAATGACATGTAAAGGCTCATGTATCTAATTAATGATATAAATATGGATGGAGTCCTACTTAGCACCATTTAGATAGTTAGTTTGTACATGAATAGATTTTTTTTATTAGTTTGGAAGCATATGATTGCATAAAAATATCTCTCACTCTCAGCACAAATTGAGGAGAATATCTCTTATAAATTTGGGAATGTAATATGTATTCATGGCCACAATTATTTTGATGAAATAATATATGTTGTTGGTGCTTGCATTTGGAGTGTAGTGATTCTTGCCTAAGTGTGTTGTATTTTTGTGAATGTATTTTCATTGAATGTAATTGAGCCAATAGTTTTATTGCATTGTTTTGGTTGTGCAATATATTAATTTTTGTGTTTGCTATGGTTCTATAGATTCCACTGACATACTTAGTTTGAGAAGAGATCATCATTTTGTTCCTATATAGCTTTTCATCTTGCATGAGCGCACTTTCTATGGCCTTGCAATTGATGAAAATTGAAACATCTTATGGTTACTGAATTCCAATCGACGATTGCATTAGTGGAATTAAGGAAGTGCTACTCCTATTTTCATTGGTTACCTAACAATCTTTTCAAAAGCTTAACTTGCAGACATGTTGTTTCCATGGCTTATGTCTGTTAGGATTTAATTTCCATGTTATTTTCTTAAATTTCTTATTTCCCTATCTTCGTCATCTTCTTTACTAACTACTTGGTTAAATTAGGAATTCATATAGTTGGATTGTTGGATTGCATTCATCATAAAAATAGAAAAATATATTCCTTTTGTGTGGTTATTCTTTTTGAAACAACAAGCAGATTGAAAATATTATCCAAATTTTTTAGAACCAGCAAAGGCCTCTTTGTAGACATTCACATTATTTATCTTCAACTAAGCGGATTCTAGTAGGTTCTAAGATCACCCAGAACCTTGGAGTTGATCCTTGGATTAGCTTTTCAAGAGAGGAGTTCGAAAGGATTTCTACTATTAATCATCATGCAAAATGACAATTCAACACTTCCCAAGATATAGAGGCAAGGATAGTGGACTCAATAGATACTATGATGCCTGATGTAGATCTCTCATAGAAAGAGAAGACTCTAGAGAGGAGCGATAAGGGAAAGGGGCTAGGTGTACAAACCGCCTCTTTAGCTCGGTATATGTCTCTAATGGGAACTTGTCCAAGCTAGTTGAAGAGGGAGGTAATGGTTAGGAAGAAAATGCAATTGCATTGCACTAAGGATGAGACAAAAAATTAATTAATTGAAGCCCTTAAGAGACTTGAGCCACCTATGAGTGATGTACAAACATGGGACTTCATTATGAAGAACCAAAATTAGGACTTGTTGGATAATATTTCCATCCCTCCTCTACATGCAAACATTGAAGATCTAACCCCAAAAGACTATCAGATTAAGAAGGTCTTGTTTGGAAAGCCAACAGTGGACACTACCAAATTTTTGATCCCCATAGGAATAAAAGAAGTGCTTAAGCACTTAGATCAAGATGAGGCTGAATTCGTCAAGTGGAGAAAGAAAAATGAGATCATGAGGGGATTTTTTCATGAGCTAGTGGGTCATTTTGACCCAAATAATCTGGAGGTCACTCTTGAAGTAGCTTTAGAGAAGAATGATAAAGAGAAAGTAGTTCTACAAGTGGATCCATTTTTGAAGGCTTGTTAGTTATGGTGAGAAATTTTTAAGGAAAAGGGTGTACAAATAATATAGGGGAACCTCAAATTATTCCACCATATGCAGAATAATGTAGAGAATTTGGTTGCTATATTAAACCAGGATGTTGGATTGATGGATGAGGTACATACCTAGGGTAAAGACCTTCAAGCATTATAGTTAATAAAAAGTCAGAGGTATCATATGATGATGGATGTATATATAAGGGATGAGTTAGATAAGATAAATGATTAGATCAAGAAGATTGTAGTTGGTAATAAAGTAATGGAGACATTACATGCAGATATTCATAAGCTCAAGGATAAAACCCAAGAGCAGATTGTGGAAGTAGAAAAGTATTATAGTGATGTGTGCCTTGACATTTTAGAAGATGATTCAAGAGATAAGCTCCTACCTCTGCAAACATTCATTGAATAGTTTTGAAAGATCTTTAAAGAAGCTTCAATGAATTAGGACATTAGACCATCATTTAAGATAGAGGAGGCATTATTATGATTAGATGTAAAATGAAAAGATTTTGTGGAGACTCATATAGAAGTGGGAAACTACTGGTAGATAGTAAAGGATAAGTTTAAGGCTTTGGAGTTGCCAGATGCAACCCAAGTGATGGAGATCATAGATAAATTCAAGAGAAAACATCTAGACATAGGTTTGGTATAAAGTCGAACAAAACCTAGAAGCCAAAATTTCATTTTTGACACTTGGGAAAATTTTAGTTTTTTGGACCTATCACTAAGGTGCACCTCTCCAAAGGTGTACTTCTCAAAAGGTTGGCTAGAATTTTTTAAAGAAGTTAGAGGTGCATTGATAGTTAACTACCAATTCCAAATTTAGAGCTTTCCATGCACTAGAAATGCATTCTAACAACAGTTTAACTCCTACAAACATCCAGAGAAGGTTGAGCTTCTATTTTTGGCATCTCTAGAGACTCCTACATCATTTGATAGCTTCCTTCTTGTTATCTACTTCTTCTTTCTTTATTTTAAGATATGTAAAGGCTCATGCACCTATTTAGGGTAATTTTTAGTGGTGGATATTTGTCATTTTGCAAATTCTTAAAAAAAATTGCTAGTAATTTGGCTAATAATATAAGATTTAATGCAACCTAAATCACCAAATTTTTATTAAATTTAGTTTTAAAATATTTAAATTCACTCAATAATTTATTTTATTAAAAAATTTAAACTCAAAGATTTTCCACAATATTCAATACATGATTAGATTTGATTCACCTAAATATTATATATTATCAAAGAAATTAAAATTAATTCACCAATAATTATCATAATTATTAGTTACTTTAGGAATATATTACAAATGTTTAGTTTTCACTATTGATTTAAAATATAATGTAATTATCCTCATAATTTCCATCAGATAAAACATGTTTAATTTTGATTTGTAATATTCCATGACGATAGTGAACTCCCTATTATTATTGAGATTCATCAATATTTTCTACTCAAAAATTATGATTCCAAAATAATCACCAATGTAAATAATATTTAAAATTTAAAAAAATGAGAGATTTTCCAATAAAAATAATTTGGTTTTTCAAAATAATGAAAGATTCGCCAATAATTTATATCTTTTTCTAGAGGGGGGCTTCTTAAAGTTTACCCTGCACCCGTTAAATGATAAAAACAAGGGTGGAATCCTACTTAGCACCTCTTAGAGAGTCAGTTTTTGTATATTTAGATTTGTTTTATTAGTTTTGTTGGTTTGATTTTTCACAAGTGTAGAGGAGTTCTAAATTTTTTGGTGAAAAAATCATTTAAGTCATGGTATCCTATAGATTAGGGTTTCTTTCCTTACAATTTTCAAATTCTATGTTACCCTAATCATGTCTCGGTCTTTGTGTTGCTTGAATTTTATTAAATTCTCAAGGTTTGTCTCCAAAATAGTCATTAAAATGCCCTAAATATGTAAAAACCCTAGGTTATTTTATAAATTTTTGAAAGGGTTTACAAAGTGCCTAAGTTCTTCCTTTTATGCTCTTACCGTCTTCGAGTTTCCCATAAGAACAAAGTCCTTTCTTGTTTTTATTTCTATTGTCATGCTTCACCCAGTGGCGTAAAGGCATAAAGGAATTTATCTCTCACGAGGAAATGGCTATGTATTCCATAATAGTGGAGTGGAGAAGCGTAAAAGGTCTTTTGTGCTTTGGAGATGGTCTTATGGTTCCATGATGATGTGTCAAGCGGGTGAGTGAAAGGAGTTTGTTAAAGTATTTTTGGTCATACATTGTTTTGTTAACTGTATGAGCTTAATAGTTTTAAAAGTAACTATGTCAGAAGGTTTACATAAATACGAGTAAAGTGTTGAGAGGGTGAGCAGAATGCTCTTTTGGTTTGATCTATGCACTCACACTACATTGAATGGTGTAAAGGTGTAATGTCTCAGGATGGCATAACGGATGGCTCATAAAAAAGTATTAAGTGTTTTTATAGTTCTACGTGTAAGAAGGACTCGTAAGAGAAAAGTAAAGTTTAATTTTGTTTACATTCCTTCATTTCTTTGACTTGTAGGTAATCGTAAAGCAATTTTATAAAGAAAAGCATGTTGTGTGGGACTTATTGAGTTGTTAGATGGGCCCTGATGAGAACAAATCAAACAATGACATGTCACATATGTTAGGTGGGTCCAACTTGTGTGGCAAATAACTTAAGTTCTTCAGATTGGAAAGTAAAAGAGATGATCCTAGGTTGTTTGGGAATAAGGGAAATAGAAAGGAAGATCACAAAAGTGGGGGTGGACAAAGGAAGAGCCTAGTGAGATAAGTCAAGTTCTAAATGCCATAAAGAATCTAAATATCCCTCAGGTAAAAAATGATAGGAATCCCACTGAGAATAGGGTCCCTTACCAGTCAAATTTTGATGCAGGAGCATCTAGAGGTATAAGGGCAATCCTGTGTCACCCAAAAAAATGTACTTAGACTTAGTTTCTATTTTATGTCTTTGCATTTTTGGATACCCATTTGGCTCAAATAAAGGTTCCAACTCTCATAGTTCAACTATCAGTGCATTTAAAAATCCCAAAAAAATAGGAGCATGCAATTTGACCATCATTTTGGTGACCTAGAAGGTGTGACTTGGCCAAATGAATGTAATCAAGATTTAGAGCATTCCAGAAAAAGAATCAGGTCAAAAGGCCCCACGGTTTGAAAGTTATTGCAGTTTTTCAAGTTTTGGAGACCCCCTAAGAATGCTTCAAAGTCAGGTTTGGGGCATTAAATGACCTTGAAAAGGGTCGAAAAATGGGGGACGAGCAAAGCTAGTCCATAGGGCTATAGAGCGCTTTGAGAGCTTTCCAAAAATGTAAACGGTTCGTCAGTCGGAGTTACGGTTCAAAAGTTATGCCTCCCGAAAGTTCGGCTACCATTTCTGGATTCTTCTAGAATTGCACCGACTTCTAACGCAGCTTCTGGAACCTTCTATTTTGTCGGTGGATGCCTACTAGCACTTTCTAGAATTTACTCCTAGTCCTTAACCCTCCAGGGTCTATTTAAGGAGATTTCTGGCATTGTAAAAGGCAGTTCGGATTGGAGCTTGAGAGGAGGTGCTAAAAGGAGAAATATTCTCCAGATTTATGCTATTGTAAGCCCGCAGGGCATGTTTTGAGTTTATTTTCTCTGCACTGTTTATACCAGCTTATTTTCTCATTTAATATAATTTCCCCTTTCTATTGTGTCTATTCTGGTTGTTGGGTTGTGTCCCCATCAAGTGGTATCAGAGCCAGGTTTTCCTGAGTGTGTAGACAGAGCGCCGACTGTGAGGTAGTTTGCACCAGGACTGTGTGGTTGTGGGTTTGAGTTAGAAGATGCCTCCACGAAGAGAGTGTGGTGGAAGGGCTAGAGCTGTTGATCCTGAGGAGGTTAGAGCCCTCCAGAGACAGGTACAAGCATTGCAAGAGGAGCTTCGTAGAGGAGAAAATATTGCCGCAGATGACAATAGTGAGGATGACAATGAAGAGGAAGTAATGGAAGTTGACGGGGAAGTTCTGAATCCTGTAGAGGAAAGGCTTTTTAGGGCCATTTCTAGGTTTGGGAAAAGACCTACAATTGAAGTGGGTATATTTTTGGGAAATTTGAAACCAGATGAGTTGATCGATTGGATCAATGAACTGGACGAATACTTTGAGTATGAGGATATAAGGGACCCAGATAGGGTTAAGTTTGCAAAGGCCAAACTAAAAGGCCATGCCAAAATCTGGTGGCAAGAGATTCAACTGGAAAGACTTAGAAGAGGAAAGGAGAAGATCACAAGATGGGATTGCATGGTGGACAAATTGAAGAAGCAGTTCATTCCTGTGGACTACGAGCTTGATCTGTTTAAGAAGATGCATGGGTTAAAGCAAGCAGGAAGATCAGTCCAAGAATATACAGAGGAGTTTTACCGACTCCTGATTAGAGCGGGGCATGCAGAAGCAAATAAGGAGAAGGTTGCTCGTTATATCAGTGGGTTACGACCTAGCATCCAGGAAGAACTAAGTCTGGTAAGAATGACCAGCGTTGAAGAAGCATACCAGTTTGCCCTACGAGTTGAAGAGAAGCTGAGTAAAAGGTTTGAAGGAAGACAAAGAGGGTGCGGTCAAGGAGGAAGGGGAAGCAGTAGATCATCTGGAGGCCGCAATGAAACTCAAAAGAAAATTGAAGATGAGGGTACTAGCAGGAACCAGAGGAATGAGGGTTTCAACCTCTCCCGTGATCAAGACTTTGGAAATCAAAGAGGAAGAGGTAGAGGGCGTGGGCAAGGAAGAGGAGGCTTCCATGGTACCTGTTTCCATTGCAATGAAGAAGGTCATCGTGCCTTTGAATGCCCTCAACGACAAGGAAGGACAGATAGGAGAGCTGAGGGCCAAGCTAGGGTTGCTCATGTGGATGAGGATGCACAATCATCACATTCAGAGGATGCAGAAAGAGGAGAGACCTTGGTAAATGAAAGAGTCCTACTAAGTGGTGAAAATGAACCAGGACAACGGAGGAGCTTGTTCCGTACCAGATGCAAGTGTGAGGATAAATGTTGTGATGTGATCATTGATGGTGGTAGCACTGATAACTTGGTATCCGAAGAGATGGTCTCTAAGCTGAAGCTCAAGAGGGAGAAACATCCCCAGCCCTATCGGATTTCTTGGGTAAAAGATGATCATAAGGTCCTGGTAAGTGAACAATGTTTAGTAAAATTCAAAATTGGGAGTTACCATGATGAAGTTCTTTGTGATGTTATTTCGATGGATGTTTGCCATCTATTGTTGGGTAGACCATGGCAGTTTGATAGACATGCAATACATGATGGACATGCAAACACATACTCTCTGACAAAGGATGGAGTTCGCCACAAATTGAAGCCCATGAAAAAAGAAGGTGAAAAGGTATGTAGCAGTGCTAGGATTTGTCTTGTTGATGGAAGGAAGTTTTTAGATGGCATGAAACATCAGCGCATGTGCTATGCTTTGATTCCTAGAAAAGATAAAGAAGGTAGTAGTGAAATACCATTTGAAGTTTCAGATTTACTAGGAGAATTTGGAGATATTATCTCTGATAATGTTTCAGATGGATTGCCACCAGTAAGGCAAATCAGTCATCAAATAGATCTGATTCCAGGAGCTAGTTTGCCTAACAAGGCTGCTCACAGGATGACTCCTACTAAAATAGAGGAGCTAAATAGACAAGTTTAGGAGCTGTTGAGGAAGGGCTTGATTCGAGAGAGCCTGAGTCCATGTGCAGTACCTGCAGTACTCGCACCAAAAAAGGATGGAGAGTGGAGGATGTGTACAGATTCCTGAGCTATAAATAGGATAACCATCAAATACCGATTTCCTTTGCCAAGGATGGATGATCTTATGGACTGCTTGAGTGGAGCTGAGTACTTCACAAAGATAGATCTGAAGAGTGGCTATCATCAGATACGGATTTGAGAAGGAGATGAGTGGAAAACAACCTTCAAGACTAAGGAGGGTCTTTATGAGTGGTTAGTCATGCCCTTTGGATTGACGAACGCCCCAAGCACCTTCATGCGGCTCATGAATGAGGTACTTAAGAAGTTCTTGGGAAAATTTGTTATTGTCTATTTGGATGATATTTTAATTTTCAGCAAGACTTTGGAAGAACATTTACTGCATATTCGTAGTGTCCTTGAAAGGCTAAGGGAAGAGAAACTGTTAATTAATCTAAAGAAGTGTGTCTTTGCAAAAAGGGAGTTAGTCTATTTGGGATTTGTTATATCACCTGAAGGTCTCAAAATGGATCCAGAGAAGGTAAAAGCCATCTTGGAATGGCCTACTCCAAGGTCTGCTACTGAGGTAAGATCATTTCATGGTCTGGTTAGTTTTTACAGGAAGTTTATTAAGAATTTCAGTGGCATATGTGCACCTCTAACTGATACAATAAGAGGGGATAGAAAAGAGTTCAAATGGACTGCAGCAGCCGCGAGAAGTTTTGAATTGCTAAAGAAGAAGGTGACTGAACAGCCTGTGTTGCCACTTCTAGATTTTAGAAAAGTATTCCAGGTGGATTGTGATGCTAGTGGTAGCGCTATTGGGGCTGTATTAAGCCAAGAAGGTAAGCCTATTGCATATTTTAGTGAAAAATTGAATGATGCAAAGAAGAAGTATTCTGTTTATGATCAAGAGTTCTATGCAATAGTTCAGGCCTTAAAGAAATGGAGGCATTATTTATTGCCAAAGGAATTTGTTTTGTATATTGATCATCAGGCATTACAGTACCTAAATAGCCAAGGTAAATTGAATCAGAGGCATATGAAGTGGGTAGAATTCTTGCAGAGTTATACATTTGTGTTAAAGCATAGAAGTGGAAAATCTAACAGGGTTGCAGATGCATTAAGTAGGAGACAATTGTTGCTTACAACAATGCAGGTTGAAGTAGTTGGGTTTGATGAACTCAAGAATTTGTACCTTGAGGATCCTGATTTTGCTGAAGCATGGAAAGCTTGTAAAGAACCTGTTGCTGTAGATAGAACCAAGTGGTTAGACTATTTGATTCAGGATGGCATGTTGTTCAAAGGTAGTCAATTGTGCATTCCAAGGAGTTCCATGAGGGAAAATCTGATTAAGGAGAAACACAGTGGAGGGATGTCAGGACATTTTGGTCGGGATAAGACCATTGCCATTCTTAGAGAACATTATTTTTGGCCTCAAATTACACAGGATGTGAAGAAGTTTGTACAGAGTTGCCAGGTTTTTCAAGTGGCCAAGGGGTTTAGTCAAAATACTGGCCTATATCAGCCATTGCCTGTTCCATCAAGGCCATGGGAGGACATAAGTATGGATTTTGTTCTTGGATTGCCAAGGATTGCACCAGAATTGAGGAAGATAGAACAAGGGGAGAGAACAAGTGCTGAAGCTGAGGAATTTGCTGAACACATCAAGTGTCTACATGAGGAGGTTCAAGCACACATTATCAAGATGAATCAAGAGTATAAAGCTAGGGCTGATGCAAGGAGAAGACATAAGGAATTCCAAGTAGGGGATCTAGTCATGGTGCACTTACGAAAAGAAAGATTTCTAGTTGGTACTTACAACAAGCTGAAAATGAAGAAATTTGGTCCCTGCAAAATTTTGAAGAAACATAACTCAGGAAATGCATATGAGGTTGAGCTGCCAGATGGTATTCACATTTCTCCCATTTTCAACATTGCAAATTTGACAGAGTATCATGATGATGGTACTGATGAGGAGCTAGTTTTAGAGCCATGTCCAATTCCTACTTCTAAGAAGGAGGAGATAGAAGACATTCTAGATCATCGTGTGGGTAGGAGTACCAGAAACAGGCAGTATGAAGAGTATTTGGTCAAATGAAAAGGACGACCGATCGAAGACTCAACTTGGATTTCAGCAGCTGAGGTTTCCCATTTGGGATTTCCTCTACCATCCATAAAGTGACAGGGTCACTTTTCAATCTACCCTGGGTGTCTGATGCAGGAGCATCCAGAGGTATAAGGGCAATCCTGTGTCACCCAAAAAAATGTACTTAGACTTAGTTTCTATTTTATGTCTTTGCATTTTTGGATACCCATTTGGCTCAAATAAAGGTTCCAACTCTCATAGTTCAACTATCAGTGCATTTAAAAATCCCGAAAAAATAGGAGCATGCAATTTGACCATCATTTTGGTGACCTAGAAGGTGTGACTTGGCCAAATGAATGTAATCAAGATTTAGAGCATTCTAGAAAAAGAATCAGGTCAAAAGGCCCCACGGTTTGAAAGTTATTGCAGTTTTTCGAGTTTTGGAGACCCCCTAAGAATGCTTCAAAGTCAGGTTTGGGGCATTAAATGACCTCGAAAAGGGTCAAAAAATGGGGGACGAGCAAAGCTGGTCCATAGGGCTATAGAGCACTTCGAGAGCTTTCCAAAAATGTAAACGGTTCGTCAGTCGGAGTTACGGTTCAAAAGTTATGCCTCCCAGAAGTTCGGCTACCGTTTCTGGATTCTTCTAGAATTGCACCGACTTCTAACGCAGCTTCCGGAACCTTCTATTTTGTCGGTGGATGCCTACTAGCACTTTCTAGAATGTACTCCTAGTTCTTAACCCTCTGGGGTCTATTTAAGGAGATTTTTGGCATTGTAAAAGGCAGTTCGGATTGGAGCTTGAGAGGAGGTTCTAAAAGGAGAAATATTCTCCAGATTTATGCTATTGTAAGCCCGCAGGGCATGTTTTGAGTTTATTTTCTCTGCACTATTTGTACCAGCTTATTTTCTCAGTTAATATAATTTCCCCTTTCTATTGTGTCTATTCTGGTTGTTGGGTTGTGTCCCCATCAAATTTCAATAGATAGAATAGGTTGCAAAATTTCCCTTATAATACCACCTAGAAAGATGGTTAGCCTAATGTCCCTTCTCCCAAGAATACCAACAACAAGGTCATCCCTGATCCCTTATCCAAAAACTCTATAAATTTAGTGGATGATCCTAAATTCACTGCTAAACCTACATGGTGCTTTGTGTGTCAATTACCCCATGCCCCTAAATCTTTTGCAATAGCCTTGTCGTTCCCTAGAAATCATACTATAGTGGAAAAATATCAAGAATTTGAAGAAAAAAATGATGATGTAGGATGTAATATTTCTAAGTCACACTGTGATTATTCTGATTGTGATGATTATGATAGAGATGTAAATGAGCAAAGATAGTTTCAAAATGGCATGTAGCAACAAGTTTTCTCTTATGAGAGTGATGGTGAAGATGATATGTGTAATACGATAAATGCAAAAGAAGAGGTCACATTAAGAAAGCCCTATAGGGAAGAGATTGATCAAATTACTGCTAAAATGATAGCTCAAGTGCAGACTAGAAACATGGTTTAAAAAGAGGGTAGTGACAAGGTGGCTAGTATGTTTATAAAAGGGGTTAATCTTTAAAAAGGGGAAGTTGTGAAGCCTAAAGAAATCCCTACTGAGAAGGTTAAAATTACCAATAAGAAGTGGGAGCCAAAGAAGGTGGATAATCCCAAGGTTTGTGAGTCCCCAAATAATGCTCCAAAGAAGTTAGATGAGAAGATACCAAAAGTAATCATTACAAGTGACAAGAATCACCAAGGTGTTGTAAACATTTTTGATAAACATCATGACAAAAGGAGTATTGTTATTGATAACCCATCTGATTCTTCTATAGATATGACTACAATGTTATCACAAATCACTGTCAAAGTCCCTTTATTTGGATTGTTAAGAATCCCTAAACATAGAAATAAAGCTTTAGCATCGTTCAGAGGTACTAATATAAAAGTGAGACATGAGTGTAATGAAAATCATAATCCCAAGGAAAGCAATAAAGAAAAGGTAAATGAAAAAGAAGCTAAAGTAGTTAGGTCTCAAATTCCTCAAATGCTTTTGAATAAATTTGTTAATCAATGTTTGGGAAATGTTGAGCTATTTTTCTTGAGTATTTTTGTAAATAGTAAAACATTAAAAAATTGCATGATTGACTCTGGTGCTTCCAATACTATGATGCCTTTTGAAATAATGAAGGAATTAGGCTTGAAGGTAGACACTACTCAAGGAAGATGTTGTGCTATGGATAAAAGAGAAGTGATATTCATAGGTACTATTAATTCTTTATCATATAGATTAACAGCCTATCCTAACAAAGAAATTACTATGAGTGTATTGGTTGTTGATATTCCACCTCAGTATGGCATGTTGTTATCTAGAAAGTGGAGTGTTGCAATGGGAGAAAGTTTGCAATGTGATATATCATTTTCTACTTTTAACATTGATGGGAATTTGGTAAAAATAAATAGAGAACCAAAGAGCATATACATGATAGAAGAGGAGATTGAGGATGATATGACAAACTTTGTGAATATAGATGTCAATGCATTCAAAGCTGAGGTTCTAACTTTGAAGAAAGGCGAGCACAAATCTTAGATGGAAGTAGAAGCTCACACAAAAATAGATAAAGGTGATTTATGGACCATGTTCTTTGATGGTTCTTGTTACAAAGATAGAGTAGGTGCAGGTATTTTGTTGATTTCTCCTACTAGGGTAACATATAAATTTTCTTTTACTTTAAGTTTCCCTTGTACCAACAATATAGTAGAGTATGAGGCTCTATTGTTAGGCCTTATATTAGCTCACAAGCATGGGATAAAATGTTTACATGTTATACGAGATTCTGAGTTGGTTGTATCCCAAGTAAGAAATACTTGTGTGTCAAAGAAAAAAAGGTTAAAACAATACAAAAATTTTGTATGGGATATGGTTGAATGTTTTGATGCATTTGGGATAATTTGGAAAGATAGGATTAATAATAAGATGACAAACTTACTAGAAAATGTAGAAATAAAGTTTAATGATATTACATTTTCTGGTGTGTCTAAAATTGAGACTCAAACTAGGCCCTCTATTCCTGATAATATCTAGAATTGGCAAGTGTTTGAAGATGATAAAGATATTCTAAGATTTTTGAATTGCGAGAATATGTTGTTAGGAAAAGAAATTGATTGTGCAGCCTATGTAGAGAATATAAATGGAAAAGATACTATTTTTGGGTAGGAAGTTGTGCAATTAAAGACAAATAGAATCCCAAAGGGGCTAGTTTTTTTACAAACTATTTTTGACAACCAAGATAGATTCCAAATGGATACTAGTGAATATAATGCTAAAGACTTGGAGGAGGTAAATTTAGGTAAATTTAAGATCTTTAGAAGCACCCAAGAAGGTATATATTGGGAAGAAGTTATCTCCTAAAACAAGGTAGGGTCTAGTAGATCTATTAAGGAGATATAGGCATGTGTTTGCATGGTTTTATAATGACCTAAAGGCTTATAGAGAGGATATTTTTCAATAGGAAATCCCTCTGAAACCATATACTAAGCATTTTAGACAAAAATAGAGGCCAATAAATCCAACTTTGGCTCCCAAAATGCAAGATAAACTAATCAAATTAAGAGATGTAGGGATCATAAAGCCTATTAGACATTCCTCTTGGGTGTCCAATTTAATCCCTATTAGGAAGAAAAATGGAGACATAAGGTTATGTGTTGATTTTAGGAATCTTAATATATCTTCATTAAAGGATAATTATGGTTTGCCAAATATGGAGGCTATGTTGCAAAGGGTCATTGGTTCTGAACTTATGTCCATGATGGATGGATTTTTAGGCTATAATCAAGTGGTTGTTAAGGAATCAGAACAGTTTAAGACTGCTTGCACCACTCCATGGGATACTTATATGTATGTCAGGATGCCTTTTGGGCTTACTAATGCTAGGGCCACTTTTCAATGTGCAATAGATGTAGCTTTTACTGATATTATTGATAAATTTTTGGTTGTATATCAAGATGATTTGACTGCTTATTCTAAGGATAAGAATGATCATTACATGCATCTAGAGAAGGTATTTATCAAAGCCCTTAAGTATGGTATCTCTCTAAACCCTAGGAAGTGCAATTTTGGTGTTATTGAGGGAAATTTGTTAGGAGATTTAGTTGGAAAACATGGAGTAAGGATTGACCCTAAAAGGGTAGAAGCAATTTAGATAAATTCAAAAGCCTAAGAGTGTAATGGGAATTTAGTCATTTTTTGGATAGATCAACTTTCTTAAAAGATTTGTGACTAATTTTATAGAAATTAGTAGGCCCAAGAATGTTAAAAAAGGGATCTAAGATAAAATGGGATGGTGAGCTTAGCATTGTATTTTAGAAGATCAAGCAAGTTATTAAGGATGCCCCTATTCTCAGAGCACCAAATTATGACAAGCCAATGCATATATTTTCTTTTGCTTCATTTCACACTATTGTTGCAATACTATTATAGAAAAATGAGGAAGGTTATGAGCATCCCCTTGAATTCTTTAGCAAATCATTGTAGGCAAGGGAACTCAAATATGATATAACTGAGAAACAAGCATATGCACTGGTGAAAGGGGTGAAGGCTTTTAGATGTTATTTAATGGGAGCCATTGTTATTGCATTTGTTCCTAATGTTGTTGTAAAAGATAGTTTTTCACAACAAGAGATATTTGGTAGAAGATGTAGATGGATTAATAGAATACAAGAATTTAACATTGATATTCAGATCACTAAACTGCTAGGGTCAAGGTTTGGCCAAATTGATGATAGAAACCAATCTAGAGGCAAACCAAATCAATCAACTTGATGATAGTTGTAGGGATAATCTTTGTGATATGGATACCTCTAACTGGTACAGAGATGTGATCTATTATTTGCAAAACATGAAATCTCCATCAAAGTTAACAAACAAACAAAAAAGATCCCTTAAGTTACAGGCCATAAGGCATGTTATAGTTCAAGGTCAATTATGGCAGAGAAATATGGAAGGGGTCCTTTAGAAGTGTGTAGATGAAATTGAATCTAAAAGGATTTTGAAAGATATGCATGAGGGTGTATGTGGTGGTCATTATATGGCTAAAACCACTGCTCATAAAATTCTTAGGGCTGGCTTTTGGTGGCCAACACTTTTCAGAGATGCTCATGAGTTTGTCAAGTCATGTGATGCTTGTCAAAGGTTTAGTGGAAAGTTTATTTTTTTTGGGAATTTACCATTAAGACTTGTTGAAGTGCAGGCACCATTTCAACAATGGGGAATTGATTTCATTGGTGAGATCTCAAATAGGTCTAGTGGTGGACATTCTTGGATCCTGGAGGCTACTGATTACTTCACTAAGTGGGTTGAAGCAATTCCTACTAAGAATGCAACAAGTAAAGTGGTGACTAATTTCATTCTAAATAATATTGTGACCAGGTTTGGATGCCCATAGAAGATTGTAACTAATAATGCTATGTGTTTTAGATTTGAGGAATGTAAAAAAAATTGTAAGAAGTATGGCATTATAGAGTACAAATCATCACCCTATCATCCCCAGGGAAATGGTTAGGCAGAATCAAGTAATAAAAGTATATTGAAAATCATCAAGAGGATTTTAGGAGAAAATAAGAAGGCCTGGGATTCAAAACTACCATTAGCTCTGTGGGCTAATAGAGTTACTATGAAAAAGGCCATTGGATGTGCTCCTTTTGATTTAGTCTATGGTATACAAGCTAGACTTCCACAAAATAACCTAAAGGAGATGTATAAATTTGTTCAATTTTATGAAGATGATATCATTGATGAGATGCAACTCAAGATGGATGATATTTTTCAATTAGAAGAAACAAGGAGAGAGTCTTCTATTTAGAATGGCATGTTACAATCATAGATGAAGCATTTATATGACAAAATGCCCATTGAGAGGAAATTTGAAATAGGTGATATGGTATTAATGTGGAATGCTAAAATGGAAGATAAAGGAAAGCATGGTAAATTTGATCCCATCTAGCTTGGCCCATACACCATTTGTGATATAAATGGTGAAGACTCATACTTTTTAAAGGATTTAACTATAGATATTCTTGAATTGCTAGTTCATGGACAATTCTTGAAGAGGTACTTTTTCTAAAAGTATCTATATTCCATGAATAGTATTTTTTATGTTTCCTTGTGTTCTTGTAAATTTTGTATATTTTGTAAATCCTTATAAATATCTTTGCACGGTTTTTTTCTCTATTTCTTTTTTTTTTTTTTTGTGCTCTCTGAAGAAGTTGTCATTCCTATACCAAGTATGTGGTATGCTCTACCATAGATTCTGAATTTTTGCATAGACTCAAGCAGTCTATCATCCCTAAATACAGCCACTACTGGTCTAATTTTTCACAAGTGTAGAGGATTTCTAAAATTTTTGGTGAAAAAATCCTTGAATTCATGGTATCCTACAAATTAGGGTTTCTTTCCTTATAATTTTCAAATTTTGTATTACCCTAATAATGTCCCAATCCCTGTGCTTCTTGAATTTTATTAAATTATCAAGGTTTGTCTCAAAAATAGTCATTAAATTCCCTAAATATGTAAAAACCCTAGGTTATTTTAAAATTTTTTGAAAGGGTTTACAAAGCACCTAAGTTCTTCCTTTTATGCTCTTACGGTGTTTGGGTTTCCCATAAGAACAAAGTACTTTCTTGTTTTTATTTCCATGGTCATGCTTCACCAAGTTGCATAAAGGCATAAAAGAATTTATCTCTCATGGGGATACGCCAACAAAGAGGTCCACTTTGGGGTCTTTCGGTAATATGATTTGATCTTTGGGTGGAGAAGCATACAAGGTCTTTTGTGCTTTGGAGATGGTCTTATGGTTCCATGGTGATGGGTCAAGCAGGTGAGCGAAAGTAGTTTGTTAAATTATTTCCAGTCATACGTTGTTTTGTTAAGCATATGAGCATAACAGTTTTAAAAGTAACCATGTCAAAAGGTTTACAAAAATATGAGTAAAGTGTTTAGCAGGTGAGTGGAATGGTCTTGTGGTTTGATCTATGCACTCACGTTACATTGAATGGCATAAAGGTGTAATGTCCTGAGATGGCATAAAGGATCGCTCATGAAAAGGTATAAATTGGTTTTATGATTCTACATGTAAGAAGGACTCAAAAGTGTGAAGTAAAGTTTAATTTTGTTTACGTGCCTTCACTACTTTAACTTGTGGGTAATCGTAAAGCAATTTTATAAAGAGAAGTATGATGTGTGGGACCTATTGAGTTGTTAGATGGGCCCTAATGAGAAAAAATTAGATGATGACACATTACATATGTCAGGTGGACCTGGCTTGCATTGCAGATGACTTAAATTCTTCATTTTGCATGTGCCTAAAATCAATGGTGATGTTCTTTCCTATTTTCCTAAGATCTGATCTGGGTCATTGTTAAGTGAAAAGAAAAAATTCTCATTATATAGGAATAAAGAGTTGTTTCATCCTTATCTCCATGGTTACGAGCTAAGTCTAAGTGTATAAGAGTAAAAGATAGAGGGGGAGATGAAAATAAGGCTTTATACTAATATGAGAACAATTAAATGTAAGAACGGGATGTGAACTATAAGAGCTTTTTGATGTTACAAGTATGAGGTAAATCGGGGAGGCATAAAGGAGAATAAAAGAGTAGTAAAAAGCATTATGATGCCACAAGTAAAGACCTAAGCATATGAATGAAAGATGGATGTGTGAAGTGTTATGATGCTCTGATTGTTGAAACTAGCGTAACAAAATGAAGAAGGTTTTTAGAGGCTCCAGCGGTACATGTGCATATGAGTGTAAAGGGTAAAGTGAAAGTTGTAACAAAGGCTTTACGCTAGTACAAGGAGAGTGTTGAGGCATAAGCATGTAAGGATCTGATAGGAAGGTTTGAGATTCTATGGTATAAAGGGTTACATAAGAGTTTAAAAGGAATTTCAATGCAATTCTTAAGAAACCCTAGCGCTTCTATGGTTGAAGCATTCTGAAGTGTCACCAAACAGATGTAAAGGCTTATTTAGTGTATTTTTGGGGTTACAAAAATCAAGGGGTTTTGACTTAGCATGTAAGTAGAGGACCAAAATTACAAAAGGGAGTGGTTGAGGTGTCATGCCAATTCAGAAAAATGGACAAATTCACCATGGGCAAGTAAAATAAAACACTAAAAAGTACATCAAGATCAAATTTTGTGGTTGATATTCCTTGCTGTTAGCCTACGAAGTTGGTATTAAAAACTCATGCACGCATAATTCATAAAAGGCTAGTAGATTGCATCATTAAACCATAAATATATGATTGAACATTTAGAATATTGCCATTTCGAAGAATTTATATTCCTGTTCTAAAAAATTCTCCAAACTATAAATAGCTCTGTGATTTCTATGTTACTATTGCAAGAGTTCAAAATATAATTTGCAGAGAAAATGGCTGACAAGGAAGTTGAAGAGGTTCTTGTGGAAGAAGTAGAGGTTGAAGATGAAGGTGACAATGTTGTAGAGGTCATAGCCAAATGAAAAAGGAAGAAAGGTGATGTAAAAATAGAAAAGAAATCAAGGGTTAGGAAGCCAAAAAAGCATGCTAAAGATTAGCTAAAAATTCTTCCAAGGTCATCCAATGCCATTTCAAAAAATGACCGTATTTTCAAAGACCCTTGCTTCCTAGTCAGGGATGCAAAATGCCCTAGGATTGATGGTTTTAATCTATTTTTGTATTTCTACCATAATAGAACTAAAAACATACCAGTCTACAACCCATGGAATAGGAACATGGAAAAATTAATCTTCTTAGAGGTATTTGTTGATGTGGACCTATTAAAGGCACTGATAAATTCTTACAATCCAGTCACTAGGACATTCCAAAGGCATACCGGGAGTTTTTTGTACACAATAGATAGAACTTCTTTCATAGAAGCTTTTGGATTAGAAGGACAAATGGATGTGCCTATTGACATTGAGAAATTGCAAGGGAAATTTGGGAGGAATAAAACTTATTTTATAAACAATGTGTTTCTACCCCACATCCCTTACAATGTAAAAAGGCAGGGCTATTTCCAAGAAGGTAGGGGATCATTTGCCCTTGAGTATGTTCAAGAATTACTTCAAGAATACTCTATATGGATTGCACAAAGTTCTGGGAAGTGATGGTGTAGAGGATTGTGTCTATTGTTCCTTATTTTTGATGGCATGTGACATACAAGACCCTTTCCAAAACAAGGAATATGATTATGTGGCACTCATCATGGACAACATGCAGCACCAACTTGTTAATACAAAGAAAGGACAGTTGAAGGATTCAAAGTTTCATCATTATTCACTAATGATGCACTTGATCTTGTATTGCAATATTGGTTACATCAGCCAGGACTTCATTGATCAAACTTCGGATGAATTTGGTGAGTTACCTATGCAACTATGGACTCGCATTTGGGATAAAAATTTCCATTATTCAAATGCACTTGTATTTTTTGATTTGTTCAGTTTTGTGATTATGAGGCAACTAGACCATACTTTCTTTAGGGCCCCAAATGTTTTGAAAATTTTTCTTAGACCCTCCTTTTTGGATGAGAAAACTAAATTGGATCATAACTAGTGGGGACATATTTTTGTTTAAGGAGTTCACATTGATGAGAATATATGCATGCCCACAGCCTCCTCACATATTGCCTAAATATTTACCCCCTAGGTTAGCTATTATTGAATTCTTTTGGCAATTTCTATTAATGAACAAAGAGATGATTCCTCCCTCTCTACAAAAACCCACATTTGTTTGTAGAAGTTTCAAGATAGGAGATTTTGAGATTGGGAAGAATGCATATAAAGAGTTGAGTGAATACCTAGGTCAGTATAAGTTTGCTACTGGACCTTGTAGGATGTATGACCTAGAGAACTACATTACAAATGAGGTTAAAGCCATCAGGGGTTACATTCTACCTCCTAGTAAGCTAATCCCTATAGAAGATCTGATTGCTAACATAGTAGCAACAAGGGAGGCTGATGAGCTATTAGGAAAATATGGTGAAATAATGGAGCTGGAGGAGGTCTTAAAAAGGACCAACCCTAATTTGAAGGGTTTCTATATAGAAATTCCATACCCTAGTAATTTGAGAAAGATGGTAGACAACTTTGATTATATCATGTCTCAAATGCCACATGAGCCAGAGGGAGAGGAGGCCATTGTGAATAGAGAATCCCCTGAGCTAGATGTGCAATTGGAGGTTGATGTTGAGGAGGAGCAGCCATCATCTTCAACATGGGTGCCAAAGGGAAATAAGAGGCAAGAAACAATTCACATCCCATAAAGGGTGGTGAGTAAGGCTCTGTAGGTATTTCTAGGCAATGACCAATATTTTACTAACATTAGGAAAAATTACTTGCATCAAAGGGCAACAGAGGCAAGAAAGGCCTCTGGTGATCTACAAGTTGCAGCTTCAAGATTGGATGATAGACTCATCCAATCTGAAAAATTTATGGAGGATGACGATTTCATTAAATCATCAGAATTTAAAATTTTTTTGTATAAAATAAAGCAAAATGAGCTCACATTGAGCTTCATGCCAAGAGAAGATCTTGAGAAAAACAAAGAACTGGTCGATAAATTATTGTCTTATGATCCAGATAGTGAAACAATGACCCTTGCAGAAGCCAGGGAGTTGGTGCACAAGAGTGCTATGATTCTAATTCCAAATTGAGATATTTAGAGATCTTTTGTTTTTGATAAATGAGGAGACAAGAAAAAGCCATCAACTATGAAGCTAGTAGTAGTGAGGGACTGAAGAGGGTGTCGAGATTTAACATAGACACTAAGACCCTAGCAGTATGGAGTGTTGCCCCAGACACCAAAAAACCTAAAATGATAGACATACAGGGAACTACATAGGGCAACATGATTGCGTGGACACTGGACAATACCACTAGAAAAGAGATCTCTAACCTAGTTAAACACTTTGCACTCATGAATGAGGTAAAGGTAGATCAAATTGAGGATAGGCTAGCTGCTACATATAATGAATGTTTAGATGTCAAAAAACTATATGAGGAAGAGCTCAAGATGAGCTTTGTGCAAAAGCAAAGGATAGAGGAGTTGGAAGAGAAAATTCAGAGCCTAGAAGTAGAAGTGGTATCCCTGAAAGACCAACTCAAGGCTGCAATAGAGGTAGAGCATGCACAAAGAAATGTAGAAGAGTTAAGGCACATTATAGAAATAGAAGTCCAAACAGAAGACATACCCATAGGGGTGACAGTGCCTATGCCTGTGGTGAGTATGGAAACAAAGGTTCCCCAGTCTGATAATGCAACAAAGAAGGGTGTAATGATGAAAATGCTAAGTCATAGGATAAGCATTTTGAAGAGAATCTCTTAAGATGCATATAATGCATTCATTTATTTACAATCTATAGAATAGATGTGCAAGGAAGCAGTAGGATGGCTTGATCCAATTTTCCAACAATGGGGACCTTACATGCAATTCTTTGATAGGTTAATACCATTGCTAGCCAAGAAGCCAAACCTTCCTGATAAGGTTATTGATGTTAAAGAGGGCATGAACACAGTAAAGGATTTACTACAATTCTTCACAGGAAAATTGGCAACAATCCAAAATAAGATGAAAGTGCTTACCAATGGTTTTTATTCTTTAATTCTTTCTATCCTTGATTCTGATGACAAAGTAAAGGATTCAAATGAATGGTCTAACTCTTTTGATCATATTGTAGAATTGCCATAGGTGGCATCCATTTTTGAGGGTGATATTGATAAAATTGTTTTTAATGAACTTGTTGATACTCTATTCAAAATTGAAACTGAAATGAATAGATTTATCACAGAGGGGAAAGTGATTACTGATGCCAAATGGTAGAATTCTATTGGAGAATTAGCAACAACCAAAACATGAAAGTGGCCCACCAAAAGAGAAGTCATTGTATGGGAAGCAATCATAGAAATAAAGGCTTTACCAACAACAGGTAGTTAGAGAAAAAAAATTAAAGGTTTTATGCTCCAACTGTCATCTGCAGCTATTTTTTCTGTTTCTTTTTGAATTAAGGTGTCATGGATATTTTGAAAAAGGTTTTTGTACTTCTTGTTGTAAAAGGACACTTGTCAATCACAATTTCCCTTTTCTTCTTGCAACTCATGCTTATATAAATGAGTTTTCAAGGCATTGCGAGGGTCTGAATGCTTGTATGTTTTTCATTTTTCAAGGAAAGTACAGTCGGTCCAGTCTCATGTAGTTGCTTTTGAGTTTACTTCCAATTATATACTCTCTGATGATATAAAGAAATGATAGAATCAGCAAGATATTCTAGGCTTTTCATTGAGTTTCTATTGGTTGTTGTATTAGTCATCTAAAAGCATAATGCAAAAGGGTATTTACACTAGATTTGTGTTACCAATTTCTATCTCCATTTCATGGATTTTTTAATTTTGAGATCATTTGAATAAGGTTCAATTGATTGAATGCAGTCTGGATGGGTTGTATATTGGTTATATTGTTGCTTTTAATTCAAGGGATTATGTAAATTCTTCAATAAATTAGTATAATTCATGAATTTATGAAAATGATATTTCATAAGAATAGAAATAGGTGATTACAATTGATAAATTCAATTACAAGTTAATCTCCTACCAATAGTTGACTCTTTGCTCCCATGGATAAGGCACTAGTCACATAAATTAGAAATGGTTGAGAGTAATTTTTTCTTCTACATGTCAGAACAATTATAAATTCAAAATCATTTTCATTCTATTTTGTTCAAGGTTATAATGTTGGTCAGCACTTGTTTATATTTTATTTATGAGTCATAGGTAGCTACTATTTCCAGGAATAATTGTGAACTCAAGGAGAATTGTGACCAGATATGCTTATGAGGGATGTGTATGAATCAAAAAATATCAAGAAATGGATAAATTTTGTATATGTTTGAGATGGAGGATGAGGATCAGAATGAAACTAAATTAAATCTCATATAGCAATATGCTTGTGAATCATCCCTAGGTATACCCACCTTGGTTTTGTTGAAGTTGGGTCCAAGTGGTTTGCACACATAATTGTTAATAGGAATTGGCTAATCCTTAGGTTATGTGAGTATTATCACTTTGGTATTGAGCATTTTGTTGTTCACTAGTTTCAAACACCAACAAGTTTTAAAAGCATATATTTTCATAAAGAAATCTCTCACTCTCAACACAAATTAAGGAGATGATTTCCAATAAATTGAGGAATGTAATACGTATTCCAAGCCATTATTTTGATGCAATAATATATGCTTTTGGTGCTCTCATTCTAAAGGCAGTTATTCTTGCCAGAGTGTGTTATATTTTTTGAATGTATGTTCATGGAGTGTAATGGAGCCAATGGTTTTATTGTGTTATTTTGATTGAGTGATCTTTTAATTCTAGTGTTTGCCACATGTTTATAAATTCCACTTACGTACTTAGTTGTACAAGAGATCACCTATTGTTCCTGCATAACTTTTTGTTTCCCATGAGTGTACTTTGCATGGCCTTGCAATTTGATCAAAAGTGAAACATATTATGATTAGTAAATTCCCATCAATGATTCCATTAGTGGAATTGAGGAAGTGTTGCTCTTATTTTCATTGATTACCTAGCGATCTTTTCAAAGGCTTAACTTGTAGATGTGTTTTTTTGTGGCTTATGCCCATTGGGAATTTACTTTTCAATTCATTTTCTTAAACTTATTGTTACCTTATCTTCCTTATTTTATTTTACAAACACTTGGTTAATTTAGGTATTCATATAGTTGCATAGTTAAAACTATATTCATTATAAATAGAAAAAATATAAAAATATATTTATTTTTGTGTGCTTACTCTTTTGAGATACCAAGAAGATTGAAAATCTTATCTAAAATCATTCAAACCATAAAAGGCCTCCTTGTGAACACTCACATTTATCTTCTACTGAGCAGACTCCAGTAGGTTGCAAGATCACCCAACATCTTGGAGTTGATCCCAGATTAACTTTTCAAGGGAGTAGTTCGAAAGGATTCTTGATATTAAATAATCATGCAAAATGACATCTCAAAAGAAGTTGGTACAAGAAGGAGGGCCTCTAACCATTTAGAATAGAGAAAAACAACTTGGAATTTCAAAATTTTGCATTTTTCACAAGTTCAAAAAAATTTCTGAACTATCACTGTGCATAAGGTGTGCAAGGTGTGCTTTTGTAGAGGTGCACTTTTTAAGAATTTGACACAAATTGGAATATTATGATCCATCATCTCCATTTCAAC
Source organism: Cupressus sempervirens (assembly GCA_028749045.1). NCBI lineage: Eukaryota > Viridiplantae > Streptophyta > Pinopsida > Cupressales > Cupressaceae > Cupressus > Cupressus sempervirens. Next base: position 327,510,235 of record CM053783.1, read on the forward strand.
AAGCTTTAAGATCTTCCCTTGGTACACACATGTTCCTTGAACTCAGTCACTTTTGCAAGCCTCGTAGTGATAAAGAAATATCCAAAATTCTACCACTTCCATTCAACATTTCATCATCTTCATCAATTCCACCTCCACAGGAACCACCCATTATTCCACCAAATCCTCCAATGGCCTTTTTTGAAAACACAATAGACTTACCAATCAACTTAATAGGTGTACTCAATCACCTTCCTAAGAATCCTAAGAAGTTTTTCCCAAGGTTCATTTATGGAGAGACACGAATAGTTAAAGATCACATCAAGGTATTTAAGGAAATTTAAACCCAAAAGAAAAATTGCTAATGAGAATGTGGTTTTTCACTTATTCCCATGCTCACTAGGAGAAGTTTCCTCTAATTGGTATGTCAACTTACCACTAGGATGTGTTACAAACTAGGATATTTTCAAAAAATTATTCTTGGAACAATTCAAAACTTTCATCAACCCAGCTATGATACATCATCAATTCATATCAATCAAAAGGGACCCCACTAAGACAGTTTCACACTTCAACCATTGCTTTCATATGGCATACCACAAGATGGAAATGCCCTACACTATACCAGTTGCAGCTGTAGTTCAAATTTATCCAAATTCTATGGATCATCTCACTACTATTTTTCTAAGAAGACTTCTAGCAACAAATATCGACACATTGGAAAAGGTCTTCTTGGAAGTGATTACTTTCACAAAGCAAGTCAATCCTAATGGAGGAGGATTGATGCCTCAAGCTCAAGCTATTACAATGATGCTAGCATATCCTATTGGAACACCTATAATGCCTAGCCAGTTCATACCAATGAATCTAGTTCCATTATAGTAGGCACCTGGTCCACAAGCCCTAGCTATAACATACCCAGGATATGAACCTCTAAAAGCTACTTTCTCTAAGAAAAAGGCTACAATTTCTATTGAAGTAGACAATAATTTTGCCTCTGAGTTTGGTCAAATGAAGAAGACCATGTCTCAAATGAATAATGGGCTAACCTTCTTAAGGTTGTCACAAGGACATAATAACAAATTTTAGAGAAATAATGAAATTCCCTACAAAAACAACAATAATAGTAAGAAATACAATAGGAATTTTAGTAGAAACAATAATGGAGGGAATCATTTCAATCCTCCTGATCACAACAATGGCTTCCAAAGACAAAATTGAGAATGGAACATTGATCCAAATAATGGAAGCATTCCTACAGATAACAATAACAACAATGCTCAGTATGTGGACATCAATCAATATGACAATAATTAGAATGTACCTAACAATGATGGCTCATATTACAATGGAAATCAAGAACTTAATCAGAATTCACAAGGAAATAATAATAAGCCTCCAGTGCAATTCAATGCTATGCTACTAGAATCCTACAATTTTTCATAGAATACAAAAGTGGAGCCACAAGCTAATGGAGAATTTTCATTTCCATTCAGTCAAGAACCAGATATGCAACTAGAAGAGATGTTTTCTTTCCAAAATGAAAATCAAAATACTTACAATTTATGAAGTTGAAAAGAACCTATGACAAATGGGATTCCTCAAACATTATAAGCAACACCTCTAGATCCAAGAGCAAGTAATAACCCAGTGCCAATCAAACCCCCATAAGGAGGGAAAAAAAATTAGAACCAAGGGAATGTGCCTACAATCTTAAAGAACCCTGCATGGTCAACTAAAAAGTATACTGCAGTGGAAGATTTGAAACAAACGAATGCTAATATGTTCATGTTTGATGTGCTAAAAAATTATCCTAATCAATGGGAAGCATTGATAAAAATCCTAAATTATACAAAGACAACCGCTAATGTGAATACTATTCCACAAAAAATATTCTCACAACATGTTATTTTTTAGAGGCCATGCCAACTATGTTTAAAGACAAGGTTGAGGTGCCTCCCTTTTTTCTTAGTATCAGGATATATAGGAAGAATCCTCATAGTTTCCTAATTGATTTAGGTGCTTCTTGTAATGTCATGCCACTTTCAATAATACAAAGGTTGGGAGTCACTCCTCAACCCTCTAATCAAATAGTGATACAATTGGACAAAATGGAAGTAAAGGTTGTTGGTGTGTTGAAAGATATTCGGATAAAATTAACTATTGATCCTTGAATTCAAGAGATCATAGACATACATATGGTGGATATTCTTGAGACATACGGTTTGCTACTAAGAAGAGAATAGAAAAAATACCTAAGAGGATGGTTTTTTATATATTTATCTCAATTATGGTTACCATAGAAAGGGTTGAATAATCAGATCAAGATAGATGCGGAGCCAAAGTTAAAAACTATGATTATAGAATATAATGCACCAAATGAGGTTGCATTTTTACAATCAGATTTGGGCTCTTATAAATTAATGGCTTTTGATACAACTTCAACAAAAGAATTCACTGATCATAATGGAAGATCCATGATTCCCATCACAAAAGAAGAAATTGTGATGCAATTCATAGATAGCATGGTGGTGAACTTACAATGACTAGGTGAAGAAGTAGATCCCTATGTTTTGCTTCTTCTAGGATTTTGAAAATTGCATAAAGTTAGTCATTCAGAGTTTGAATGTTCACATTACTAGGAAGTACTTGCTAAGGTATTAATAGAGATAATGGAAATAAAGAGTAGCCAAGTCCCAATAGCGGTACCCTATCCCAATAGTGGTACCCTATAGAAAGTCAAAGTTCTACAAACATATCTAAATCTATGGAAAAAGTTGGAGAGGAAATTGAAGATCTCAATACATCATATAGTGATACCTCTTCAGAAGGTGGAGCTTTGTCTACTCCTCCACCAGAAATGATCAAGGTCCAAAGAAGGAGATGTTATGTAAAAGGTCAAGGTTGGACTTTAGTGGTTATTCATCCCAAGCCTAAAGTGGACAAAATTACAAAATTGATAGGGGGAATTTAGGATAAACAATAAAAGCATATGCTCCTCATATCAAGGACTAACAATGGAAAATCATCAATTCTACCCCATGAAAGATTACAATGGGTTCCAAAGAAATAATCTTCTAAATTCCAAGTAAAAGAAAATCTATAGATGAATAAGTGTAAGTCTAGGAAGACCAAAGAAGAACCCATCTAGACACTCAGGTTTGATGGCTCCAAATGCAAATTGGGAGCTGACATATGTATTGAGTTAATCAACCCAAAAGGTTGGTCTTTTTATGCAACGTATTGATTATAGTTTAGATGTACTAATAATGTTGCAAAGTACAAAGCTTTGATTTGGTGACTTCTCTTCGCATTAGAGAAGGGAATCACAGCTCTCATAATTGAAGGAGACTCCCAGTTGGTGATAAGACAAGTGAAATCAATATACTCTTACAATAATAAGAGGTTTCTTGCTTACCGGAAAAGAGTATGTGATGCATGATGATGCAGGAGCATCTTGCATGGGAAAATTAAATTATTAGAAAGAAAAAAAAAGAGAAAAAAATAAAAGGAACAAAAAAAAAAAAAAAAATTGTGGAGGAGAGAGAAAGTGACGAAAATAGAAGGAAAAATAATAAAAAAATTGAAAATAGGAAAAATGGAGAAAAGAGGAATTTCTATTTTCAAGGTGCATAGGTGGCATAAATAGAAAATAATAAAAATAGTTGTCATTCCATTAATCGAGGTGTGTAGGTGCCAATTTAGAAGTTTGTGGAAAGTTCCTTAAATCATGCATTTAATATTTGTTGGGTGCTTAGTTGTATTTGGGTGGGAATTTAATATTTATTTAAAGGTAGTTGTATTTACCTTTTATCCCACATTGCTTGTGTTTGTAATGTCTTGGGTTAGAAGTGCCTATTTAAGCAAGGCTTATTATCATTTGTAATCAAGTTTGGGAAATAGAAGCTCTTCAAGTAGAAGCTAGAAGGTGTAAAGATTTCAAGGTGTGAAAGCTCTAAAGGTGTAGCTCTTCAAGTAGAAGTTCTTGAATTGTAAGCTCTTCAAATGTAATCTCTTATAATGAATTTCAAGTATTAATGGATGCTTTATGAAGCATTTTGTCATCTCTCTATCTCCATATTGTTGCATTTTTGGTTGTGAGTTGGTATGGGTGGTGTGGCCCGTCATTAGTGGTATCAGAGCAGGTTGTTCCTAAGTGTACAAACAGATCGCCGAAGTGTGAGGCAGTTTGTACCAGGACCTTGGTTGGGTGAAGTTTAGCAAAGCGAGATTTCCTGAGCATCCGGACAGATCGCTGAATGTGAGGCAGTTTGCACCAAGACCTTGAGTGGGTGAAGTTTGTCAAGAAGTTCTTGATTGTGTAGACAGATTGCCGACTGTGAGGCAGTTTGCACGAGGTTCTTGTTTTGCATTAGATTTATCTTCTAAAGACTTGATTATGGAGAAGAGAAAGAAGAAGATGACTTTTGTGATTGGATGGATTCTGAGGATTCCTCGACTAGAGAAAATTAGGGCAAGAAATCAAGGGGCATTGCTAGTTGATTTGCAGAAGCAAGTGAATGAATTAGAAGCTGAGTTGCGGAAACAAAGAGCACGTCACCAGAAAAGAGATGTTGATAATTCCTTGGATGTGGAAAAGAAAGATGATCCAGTAGAAGAGCAAGAGGATGCAGAGGAAATTATTTGCGAACCTAAAGTTGAAGAAGATGACAAGATTTACGAACCTGAAGTAGATCAAGATGATTTGAAGATTGCAGCAATGGAGGAAAAGTATAGTGCCTTCATTGGAGATCAAGCAGGTGGAGTAGTTACATGCATTGTTGATGACATAAAAGAGGCAAGCAAAGATGAAGATGTCAATGAGGTAAATTCTTATGAATCATGGAATGTTGTCTTTGATATGAGTTTAAAAGATATTGATGATGGTTTGCATGAGAATCTTGTTAGTGATGTATGGTATGCAAAGGAAGATTGGTATGGTGTTGCTGGATTTATTACAGGTGTGATTAATTCAATAAGATTGGATGAGGATGAGAGTTACACTTGGTTAGAGTTCATTGCGAAGGAGTACTTTCAGCAACAAACACTTGTTCCAGCCAAGTGTTGGAAAAGAAGAAAGAAGGAAATATATCAGCATCGGATACTTGTTCCAGCTATGTGTTGGAGGAAGAGAAAAAAAAAAGTCAATAGTGCCTACTTCATTTTGTGAATCCATATTCACAAAATTTTTCCTACCATAGGAGTCGGATGTAGGAGCATCATGCATCAGCAAAAAAAAAAAATGCGGAAGATTTGTATGTTGGTTTTCTTGTCCTTATTGAGGTGGAAGCTTGTGGTGAAGATGAAGATGGTTCTATATCTTTCTTTTGACATCAAAGTGTGGGACGCACTTTTCTATCTACCAAGGGAGTCTGATGTAGGAGCATCTTGCATGGGAAAATTATATTATTAGAAAAAAAAAAGAGAAAAAAAAAAAAATTGTAGAGGAGAGAGAAAGTGACGAAAATAGAAGGAAAAATAATTTAAAAAATTGAAAATAGGAAAAATGGAGAAAAGAGGGATTTCTATTTTCAAGGTGCATAGGTGGCATAAATAGAAAATAATAAAAATAGTTGTCATTCCATTAATCGAGGTGTGTAGGTGCCAATTTAGAAGTTTGTGGAAAGTTCCTTAAATCATGCATTTAATATTTGTTGGGTGCTTAGTTGTATTTGGGTGGGAATTTAATATTTATTTAAAGGTAGTTGTATTTACCTTTTATCCCACATTGCTTGTGTTTGTAATGTCTTAGGTTAGAAGTGCCTATTTAAGCAAGGCTTATTATTGTTTGTAATCAAGTTTGGGAAATAGAAGCTCTTCAAGTAGAAGCTAGAAGGTGTAAAGACTTCAAGGTGTGAAAGCTCTAAAGGTGTAGCTCTTCAAGTAGAAGTTCTTGAATTGTAAGCTCTTCAAATGTAATCTCTTCTAATGAATTTCAAGTATTAATGGATGCTTTATGAAGCATTTTGTCATCTCTCTATCTCCATATTGTTGCATTTTTGGTTGTGAGTTGGTACAGGTGGTGTGGCCCGTCATCAGTATGGGATCTAATGGATAACTTCAAATCTTTGAACATAAAGTCCATTCTTAGGAGTGAAAACATGGTAGCAGATGCCCTTGCCATTTTAGCTAGTGCATTACAACCTATAAATTGAGAGAACAAAATTGAAAATATTTTGAGTAGAATTGGTTTTTGCCCCATCTATTCCAAACAATATTATAAACTTCCAATTCTTTTAGAATGACCAACATATACTCAAATTTATCATGTGCAATGGCCATTTTAAAGGGCAAGAGGTTGATGACACCCTAGATGAAAAACTTGGGGATGATGAACTTGAAGACAAAGATGGGATCCTAAATATGAAAATAAATACTATCCCTGAGGGGATGGTTGAGTTGGAGCACATTTTTTATCACAATGAATTAGCACTTAACAAAAAAATAGTAAAAGAAAAGGGGATTGAGGAATGTGATTCATATAATTTGGGTACAAATGAAAATCCTAAAATGGTAAGGGTTGGCAAGGCATGAAATGCTTAGGAGAGGGAAAATATGCTCAAATTTCTTAGAGAATACAAGGATGTCATTGTTGGAGCTATGAAGAGCTCAAAACATATGATCCTGAAATCATCACACATAACATTTCATTGAAACCAGATGCCATGCCTTTCCATAAAAGGCAAAGAACTATTAATCACATTATTGGACCCTTTATAATGAAGGAAATTAAGAAATTACTCAATGGTAAGATTATCTTCCCCATTCACTATTCTACATGGGTGGCTAACTTGGTTCCTGTGAGGGAAAAGACTAGAGAGATTTGTCTTTGTGTGGATTTTCATAATTTGAATCTAGCATCTCAAAAAGATAATTACCCATTTTCCTTCATTGCATGAAGTATTACAAATTTTCAATGGTTGTAAGATAATGTCTTTCTTGGATGGATATTTTGGATATAACCAAGTAATGGTTGATGAAGAAGATAGGCAAAAGACAACTTTTAGGAAAAAATGGGGGACTTTTGCTTATCGAAGAATGCCCTTTGGGCTAATAAATGTAGGGAATACATTTCAATGAGTCATGAAAAAATATTTTAAGGGATTAATAAACAAATGTATAGTCATCTACATGGATTACTTAACTATATTTTCAAAGGATTGAAGCATTCATATTGCTGATTTAAGATAGTTATTCAATAGATGTTGGAAATAAGGCATATCACCTAATCCCAAGAAGTGTTCATTTGGGGTTACTAAAGGAAAGATCCTAGGTAATATCATCTCTCAAGTGAAAATCTCCATTGATCCTAAGAGAATTGAACCCATTCTAAAATTGTCACCTCCACACAATCAGAAGGAACTTAAGTCTTTCTTTAGGAAGATTAACTTTGTACAAAAATTTATAAGTGGACTTGTGGAGATAGTTCACCCCCTTAATGATTTTCTCAGAAAGGGAGAAAAAACATAATGGGATCTAGAAATTAAATAATAATTTGAGGATATCAAAGTGGCTATTTCCATGGCCCCAGTGCTTGTGAGTCTGGATTATGGACTGTCTTTCAAAATATACTCTTTTGCTTCAAGAACATGCATGTGTTAGGATTCTTACACAGAAGAAGGATAAGGAAGATGAAAGGCCAATTTATTTTATGAGTTTCCCTTTGAAAAATGTTGAGTTAAACTATTCTAACCTAGATAAATAGTATTTTTCTTTGATCAAAGTGGTAAAGAAATTATGCCATTATATATTTAGAAGCAAAGTATATGTGATTGTGCCTGATCCTATGGTTAAGTCATTGTTGATGCAAAACAAATTGGGTGAAAGTCAAGGAAAATGGATTGTAATCCTTCAAGAGTTTAATTTAGAGATTCAACCCATGGAGTTGGTGAAAGGGAAGGATTATAAAAAATGATAGCTGATAACCAAATTGAGGATGAGAAGAAATTCTAATTTGATAATGAAATAGATGCAGAAGATCAAAACAAGATTGTAGTATCTCAAGTTGACATTGACCAAGGTATAATAACAGATGTTTGGTACCAAGACATTGTTTACTATCTTTTACAAAATTAGTACCACAATTCAATGAATAGTTCACAACATGGGGGTGTCAAAATGAAGTGTCAATCCTACATGTTGCATGATAGAAAATTATACAAAAGGAACTATGAAGGAATTCATATAAAGTGTTTGGGATGAGAAGTAAAAGAAGTTTTGGAACAATTCCATCATAGATACAGTATAGGGCATGGTCTAGCTGAGGCTACAACATATATGATTTTTAAGATTAGGTTATTTCTGGCCCATGATCTTCAAGGATAATTTTGAACATGTTCATACTTGCCACATTTGTCAAGCTAGTGCTAACAAAGAAAGACATCCTACAATGCCATTACAACTAATGTTTGAGGTACACCCTTTTCAAAGTGGGGGCTAGACTTTATTGGTCTAGTGAACCCACCATCATGAACTAGACACACTTTTGTTCTCATAGCTACTGATTACTACATGTGATGGGCAGAAGTAGAAATTTTTAGAAACTGTACTACTATGATAGTCATGGATTTCTGGGAAGAACATATTGTTACTAGATTTGGGTTGTCATTAGTCTTTGTTTGTGAAAATGGGTTAGCCTTTGCATCAATATTCCTTACCCAGTGGGCATTAGAAAATCAAGTTATAATCAAGTTCTCTTTGAATTACTATCCCCAAGGGAATGGTGTAGCAGAGTCCATGAATAAAAACTTGATCACGTTAATAAGAGGTTTGCTAAAGGAAAATCTTAGAGATTGGCATTGATGGGTGTGCAAACTGCTTTGTTTTTGTATATTCTTTATACATTTTTGCCTTGTCTTAAGCCTGTCCTAACCCCTATTATGTCATTAATCATTAAGGAATATAATGCATTTGATAAAGTCTTAATGCTTGAAATATTTCTTGATAGAGTGGATGGTTAATACATAAAATTGATATATTTTGGTTCATTCTGCTATAGAAACCAAGGATGCGAGGATATGGAGTCGGCTATCTAGTTGAAAGAGCAGTTTTGGAAGTTGTAGTTTTGTTATATTATTTTAGGCAAATAGTTTTGAATGGTTAAACAAATTAGTTTTTGGTTGTATGTTAATCTAGCTAGGTTGTTTTGTAAACTGTTATGTGTGGCTAGTAGCCAAAACAAATTACTATCTATATTTAGGGAATAGGCCATCGGCCATTCTAGTCTAGTTATTAATCTAGTTAAACATTTTTAGTCTATATAAGAAAATTAACGAAAGACATGATATAACATGATATATGAAACACCCTATTTATATTATCTCTAAAATCTATGGTATTAAAAGAGTGGATTTTTTTATAGTAGTCAGCTTTAAAAACATCTCTCACCTTTCAAACTAGAGGAGGGCCCCCTCTTGAGAAACTTGGTGAGATTATCTTGGTTTGTTTTGTAAGTATTCCAATTGATTTTGTGTGTTCTTTATAGCTTTAATCAATCATGTGCATTTATAAAGAGTTTATTGTATATATATATATATATATATATATATATATATATATATATATATATTTGTCAATCAAATTTGTATAGTTCTTATTGAAAATTCAATTGTTTGATAAAGTAAATGGTTGTGACATTATTATGAAGTAATTGTTTGCTATATATCATTATTCTGCCGCCTACATAAGTCTATTACAGAACATTGTCTGTTACGTTCTTCCTACTGCATTAATCCATCTTTTGAACCACTTCCTGTCACTATTCATAATACTCTTTGTCCCCATTTATAATACTTCCTATCACACTTATTAGACTTCATGTCACACTCTATATTAAGAGCCAGTTTCTTGTAAACAACCTCCTATCACAATCCAAGTAGATTTCAACTCTTAATTAAACCAACCTCTAATTAGACAAAACTTTGTAATAGCATTTGTACAGACATTGTGATTAATTAGAGGAGTGTTAATAGTATTTTTTATTAATTGTTTAGAGGTATGTTAATAACATTCATAGCATTTATAAAGACATTATGTTCAATTTTTTAAGTGTGAACTTTAGATTAGAATCCATTTGCAAAAGTAATCTTAGATTTGTGGTAATTTGAACAGTTCAATTTATTAGCAAGTAGTAATTGCATTCATAAACCTCTTGATTTATTATCTTCACCCCTTGTGCAAATAGTCATTATATCTCTCAGGAGTTTATGAATCCTGGATTGACATTTTTAGGGTATTGTTGATTCGATCATATACCATCAAGCTGAACCTTAGTTTTACCCAACATTTTTGGCATCATTGCTGGGGAAAAAAAGAAAAAAAGGGGTGCTTAGAAAAAAAAAACTTCCAATAATTCACTCTGATGGTTGTGATAGGAGGCCTCTTTGTTCTTGTCACCATTTTCTTGGCATCCCTTCCTTCTGACCCTCCTATCACTCGGAGCTTTTTGGTAACCTACACTGCCATGTGTTTCTCCGCTGGTGACCATTTATTTGCAAATATTTTTACAATGGATTTTATTTACTCCTCACACGCCTCATGTCTCTTTCCTTGCGGTCGGTGGTTTCTTATTTTCCTTGCTGAGATGATCTCCTTGGATTTGTTGACAACTTCACATCTTCCTTCCTTGTTGTCACCACGTCAGGAAGTATTCTCTCACCTTATGCTTTATTTTATGTATTTTATTTCTTTGATGATTATTTGGCATGACTAGGATAGGTCAACCACTTAAGTTGGGGGGATTCTATATCAATTCATCCTTTCCACGTAAGTCCTTTTGGGTCATCATTCCCACAACATTAATTACACACTCCTTTCCATTACTAAGCATTTGTGGGTTCTGTGCTAGGTAACTTCCTAGATGAGTTCTTTCTATCCTAAAAATTAATTAAACCTACCTTTCCATTATTACCAAATTTGATGGTATCATCCTTTCTATTGCTAAAACTATTTCATATTTCCCATCATTTTTGCCATTGCCTTTTGTTTGTTTCCTATTGTGCTAAACTTGTTCAAACTATGTCGCCTGTTGTCATGGGGTGAAAACATCTTCACTTTGAACTAGAATCCTTGCATAAGTTAAAAGCTAATGAGGAAGCCTTGAAGATTTTTGCTCATGCTAGGTGGACGAATTTCTTTGAATGGTTGAGTGGATTTGATGCCACCATAGCTACGGATTTTTCCATGGGATTTCAAGGAACCCATGCTATAATGCAGGGACTACAATTTCCTGTGAAGTTATTGACAATTGCAAAGGTCACTGGTCTAGCCCAAATGGGTGACCATTTCTTTCCTAATTCACCATCAAAGGTTACCGATTTAAAGCATCATAAGAAGTAGTTTCTCCAATGAGGTGAATTAGTTGAGAATGTGCAAGGGCAAGGAATAACGCAAAAATCTTTATCAGAGCCATGGGAAACTTGGTGAGATTATCTTGGTTTTTTTAGTAAGCATTTAAATTGATTTTGTGTGCTCTTTATAGCTTTAATTGATCATGTGCATTTATAAAGAGTTTATCATATATATATGTTTGTCAATCAAATTTGTACGATGCTTGTTGATAATTGTCTAATAAAGTAAATGGTTGTGACATTCTTATGAAGTAATTGTTTGCTATATATCATTATTCTGATGCCTGCATAAGTCTATCACAAAACACTATCTACTACATCCTTCCTACCACATTCATCTATCTTTTGAACCACTTCCTATTGCTATTCATAATACTCTTTGTTCCCATTTATCATACTTCTTGTCACACTTATCAGACTTCCTATAATACTCTATATTAAGAGCCAGTTTGTTGTAAACAACCTCCTATCGCAATCCAAGTAGATTTCAACTCTCAATTAAACCAACCTTTAACCAAAAAAAACTTTGTAATATTATTCGTAAAGACATTGTGATTAATTAGAGGAGTGTTAATATTATTTTTGATTAATTGTTTAGAGGTATGTTAATAAAATTCATAGCATTTCTAAAGACATTGTGTTCAATTGTTTAAGTGTGAACTTTAGATAAGAATCCATTTGCAAAAGTAATCTTAGATGTGTGGTAATTTGAACAGTTCAATTTATTAGCAAGTAGTAATTGCATTCATAAACCTCTTGATTTATTATCTTCATACCTTGTGCAAATAGTTGTTATATCTCTCACGAGTTTACGAATCCCGAATTGACATTTTTAGTGTATTGTTGATTCGATCATATACCATCAAGTTGAACCTTAGTTTTACCCAATAGGCATACTCAGCACAAATATGCCTTATGGATGACCAAGTCAGGGTCAAAAATGCTTTGGGGACATCCCCATATCTGCTAGTCTTTAGACAAGAGCCAGTATTTCCTCTTAACTTCAAGATTCTTGTTTTGAAATTCATGAGTGGGTATGTTAAAGATGTTGACAAGGTTCAAATTAGACTAATCAATCTCTTAGAAATGGATAAAAAAAAACAACTACTTTAGAGCATATGGAGAAACATAAGGCTATCGTCAAAAGGTGTTTCAACAAGAGGGCCACGATTAAATCTTTTAGAATATCTGACCTTGTTCTTCTATGGGACAAAGTGAATGAAAAGCTAGGAAACCATACTAAGTTTCAATGTTTTCTGATCGACCCTTATCAAATCGCAAAAATTCTGGGAGAAAATACTTTTAGGCTAAGTTCCTTACAAGGGGTATTGGTTCTATTTCCTGTCAATGGCCAATTCTTGAAACATTACTTTGATTCCTAACAAAAATTAATAAAAATAAAAATAAAAATAAAAAATAAAACTCAAAGTGTGTTTCCCTTTCAGTTGTATGTTTATTTTTTGCAAGTGTGTTTCCCTTTCAATTGTGTGTTTATTTTTCAGTTGCCCATTTCCTTTATGAGTTGTTTATTTCTTTTCATGTTAGTCCAAGGGTTAGGTACAATCAAGATTCTATCTTGATGCATTTCACAAATCACTCCTTGTGGTTTTGACTTAAAGGAAAAGGTATTTCTTTGTCAAAACATTCATATGATGTGTATCTTTCAACAACTAGATGAGGATGCTACTAATAGTTGTAAAGGACTTACAATATTGAAATTAAGGTTGTAGGTTGATAGTTCTCATAACTATGCAAATCTAAAATTTACTACCTTGGTGCTTTTGAGTCTAGGTTGATAGTAGAGAGGGATAGTCTGAAGCTTACCAATTCAAACAATAGGTCTTTTCAAGGAATTTCTAAGGTCACTGTTTGGCATGAGAGTCTTCATAAAGTTCATAAAAGAGGAATGCAAGTGGTTATCAAATTAAAGAAGAATCTAAGAAATGACACTAATGCCTTGGCTACATAGTCTAAGTGTGGTTAGAATACAGAAAGAAAAAGAAAAAAGAAAGGTGGTGTTAAGAATGAAAGATTTCAAAAGAGGTCTGAGAAAAAAAAAGAATCTGACAATAGAGATATGCACTCCAAAATGGCTATCTAATATCTATCTAATTGCTTCATGGAAGAATCAAATGGAGACATGTGATCTCTGTGAAGTGGAATTCAAAAGCTTATTCAGAACCTGAAATGCAAAAGTGATAACTCATTAAGAGACCTCATGAATGGATTCTCTCATTTAGTCAAACAATGATGAATACACATGATCTGTGAAGATTCTAGATGGATGGATAGGTGGAGTAGAAGATTATTTCCAAGCTGTTAAAGACTAATGACAAGTTTTCTCTTTGAAATGTCAAAAGGAATGAATACACTAAGCACACATTGAGCTTGAAGATTTGAGATTCTGAAGTTTTTACTACCAAGAAACTTGAAAGCTATTTGAAGTATTCAAACTCATTTGTTGTCAATACATTTTGAAAGGATGTTTGCTAGTGAAGAAATTCTTTTTTCATTTCTTCCTTTTTTTTGGGGCTATTTGTTGTGGTTTCACAACATGCACCCCATTTCTCCTATGAAATTGGGACCCCCTAATAAATTTTTGCTTTTGGGTAAAATTACAAAGTTGTGTCACCTTTTAGGCTGATTATCAAAATGACTGAATTTGAGTATTTCTATCTAAAAATCAATTTTGTTCAAACATATGATCTTGATAAATTTAATATAGCTAAGTTATATATGCCCTCACACTTTTCCAATTAAAAATGTTTATTTAATGCATGTTTTATACTAGTTTGTATCCAATTACTAAAGAAATAAAATTATTTTAGAAAACTAACATTTCAATAACTCTTACTATTTTTCATTATTTTTTTTAATAACATATAAACACCATTCTATAGAGCTCAAAGTCAAGAATATTCTCATATAGAATTTATAGTATTTTATTTAGATATAGTATATTATAATAATAAAATTCTACAAGTACATATTTTAACACTCAAGAAGATGTCAATTTTAAGAAGGAAAAATATATTAAATTATATGAGTAAAATTGAAAAACCATATGATGTTCTAGAGGAGAGAGTCCTCTTCCAAAATGTATAAATTATGTTTTGGTTAGAATAGATTTATTTTTAAAAACATGGTGGGAGATGAAAACTATCAATTTTAGGTGAGTTGAAATTTGAATAGTTATAAAAGAGAAAATATAGGTCTAAACCCAAATTTTATTTTTGATTGTTCTAGCTATATATGTTATCTATAACATAAGTTGAGATCAAATAGAAATGAGTTTATTTCCATATAGTTTTGTGGTGGGAACTAGAACCCTAATTTTTAGTGTTTTTCAACAACTAAAAATTTGTCTTTAAAAATAAGAAAAATTTATTAGTTCTTATTCCAAATAGTTATTAAAAAATATAATCTTAAACTTCATCCATTTCTACACATTTCATTAGTTTACTTCATTTTCAAATTCTAAATAATAATACCAATTTTATGTCATTGAAGGTGAATAGTTATACTTTTGTTAGCCTTTTCCTTTATAAAAGTGTGACACAGGTTTGTGCTTTTAACCTTTCCCAAACCCCTAGTTTGGGGTTTGAGTCTTTTTTGGGCTCTATCTGGTGTCTGAATCTAGCTCGACCCTATGCCTGAAAAAACTAGTTGTCATATCAAGAGGTTTTGAGTTTAAAAGTGATTTAATAGCAAAAGGTGCACACTAGCATATAGAGACACCTTCTAAGGTGTGCTTGTGTGCTAGGTGACTTAGTGCAGGGAGCACTTCCCTTTGAAAGTGTGCACCTATAGACACACATAGGTGTGCACCCCCAAAGGGTGTGCTCCACCTGAGGCCCATAAAAGCCCAAGGCCTCACCCCTTTTCTGCACCTACTTCATGCTTTCACACCTTCACACCCACAGAGGTGTGCTAAAAATCCGCAACCTATACACATACACTAAGTTAAAACTCTTAAGGTGTGCATCTTGCACACCTACCCAAGGTGTGCATCTTGCAAACCTCCTCAAGGTGCGCGCCTTTTTATTTGCCAAACTTAAAAAACAACTAAACACCTTTTTCTTAGGTGTGTATATCTATAGCTTACAAAAACTCTGAGAACCTAAAGGAATGGTGCACTACTGTGCACCATCATAGCAAGAAACACTAAGTAATAGAGAGAATGGTGCACAAGTGTGCACCTTTCCAAGGTGCACACTTGCACATCATTTTGTTGAAATCCTAGTCTTAGCAACATTATGCACCCTATTATTCACACACTTAGTTCTTTTATAATATAAGGGTGCACATATGTGCACCCCACAAGGTGCACATGTGCATGCCCTTTTGATAGAGAATTTTCATAGAGGATAAGGACGCACCTAGCACACCTTCAAGGTGCACCAAAAATTGCATAATAGGGTCTTAAATAGAGGTTTTAAGATTTTTTGTGATGCTTTAAGGTTCTAGGTTTGATTTTTCTCTAACTAGGGTTTGTTTATGATTTTTCTTTCCACCTTTGAGACTAATATGCTTTTGTTTTGTGTAGATAAAATGGCTTCTTCCTTGTCTTCACTTGCAACAAAGATTGCTCCTAAGCCATTTGTTTTCAAGTTTTAGGGTGTACCATTGAAATCACATTTTTAGGATGCACATTTGGAGATTTGAGACACAGCAATGGGTCGTATTGACTAGAATTCATTCTTAGTCCTCTATAACAAACCAAATGAGAGATCCTAGATGGTTTATGTGCTTATAAGATCAGGATTGGTAAACACGGCCTCACACTCTACTTTAGTACAATCTTACGAGTTGGTCATGGCTTTGGCCAAGAATTATGTTTTAGAAGAGAGGGTGGTCAAAAGCATAACAAGAGAGATCATTCTCAATCTAAGACCCAAGAACATTGAGAAAGTATTCTATCTTCCAAGGGCACATCAATATATAAGAATTACATATCATCAAGTAGAAAGGTGGTATAGAGACAATGAATAGAAAGCCACTAAAATCATTCAATCCTCATATATGATTGATAGAACACCTATGGGGTGAAGAGAAAAAAAAAGTAGATATAACAAGAGGTTATATGAAGCATGATATCATACATTCCATAGTGCTCCTAAGTAGGATCATAGGATTACCAACAGTGGGACACTTAAACATATGGATGGTACACTTCATTAAAACCATCAGAATGACAAAGATGCTAAATGACTAGGCTATAAAGCTTAATGAGAATCTTGATGAAAAGCTAGTAGCAATTAAATATGATCCAAGATTCTACATTACTTCATACTTGGTATATTTATTAGCAGCAAGGACTATTGGTTAGACAAGACTAATAATTATCGAGGACTATTTTAAAAGGGAAGCATGCAAGATTCTAATGCCTGGCCATACGTGGTATACCCCCAGCTAGTGAAGAAGAAATTATTAGATTAAAGTAAAGACTACCTGATTGTGAATGACACTTTAATTTTTACAATAATCATATTCATTGAAGGATATTAGTAGAGGCAGCAACAAGAATTCTAGAAATAGGCACCTACTACATCCAATTTAAGACATTCACTTACCTAAGGGTAGTGGGTACAATGGTAAATCCTAAGAAGCTCCCTAGGTATCTATCTGATAGACTCATTTTGCTAGATATAGCAAGCCAACTCACATCTATGTATGAAAGAGAGAAAACAACATAAGAAGACTTGGGTATGGTCCATCACTATAGTTCCTTTTGGAGCTAAGAAAAAGTAGGACATTATGAATTTTGATTCAAAATGGGATCAATATCCCTTGGAGGACTAAAAATCCCCTTGTCCATGTTTTGATAATATTTACAGAGTCCAATATTTGGTGGGAAAATAATTTGAGCATGAAGATGGCTTGAGGATCACTAGATGAATGTGGTAGATGACTATGATATCTGAATTAGGGATTATTGTAGGATAACTCTTTATCTAGTAGAGAAGGCCTTGAAGATTAAGGTCCCATTGAAATTGGTTTAGCAAGACACAAAAGAGGTCTTAGATCCCTTGTACAATCGAGATAAGATATATGATTGACCGAGCATGAATGCAGAGATTGACAAGGAGGAGAATTTAGACGTATTATAGGGTGAGTCATATTATCCAATTACCAAAGATTGTATCAAGAAGACCTTCAAGCTAGACCCAGTTCTGCAAGTACTAGTCTTCCAAGCTACAACTCGCCTAGTGAAAGGTAGAGGGGCAAAGGTTACAGTACCACCATTCATAGCCCAATCTCAAACTAGGTTGAGGATAGTATATCAACATGATAGGGAAGTTGGGTACTTTAAGGTGGAAAAGGGAAAGAATAAAAGGAATATGGATTGTCCTCAACAAGCTGAAGGGACTCAAGCCCCTAAGAATCAAAAGTCAAGAAATGTAGAAGCCACTCAAGAGCAGGATAATCTGTGAGGGCCACCACTAGAATAGGGACAAAGATCTGAGGAAAGAGCACTAGAAGTGTCTCTAGTTGATCAAGAAGAAGCACAAGAAGTGTCTCCACCTAGTCAAGAGGCTTCCACATTAGTAGCTAAGAAGGCTAAGCAAAAAAAGACTCTAGTACGAAGGACTAGGAGACCAAAAGTGATAAGAAGGGTTATCCCTATTCCTTTAGTTCAAGAAACCATCCCCAAAGAGGATGAAGAAGATAAAGAGGATGACCTTCCCTTGAGTTAAAGGACTCATCTTGCTAGGGCTATGTGTATATGAGCAATGTTAGTATGCTAATAGAAACCAAATTTAAATAAAGCTTTTACAAACTAAACAAAATTCATAAACTTCAAGATAGACTAAGATGAGCTCTTAATTGAGAATATGAGTCATTAATGGACTCTCTTAATAAGAAGCTCTCTTGTTGAGTAGCTTTGTCTAAATGGATAGGATGTATGCTCAATATGCTTCCAAAGGCTTCAATGGATGATTGTGGATTTTTGGTGTGGATAGATGGCTTTAGTATGGATTTGGCTCTCAAAATAGCATTATAACTTTACTTCATGGATTGTGTTATTTTGTAAAGGGGAAGGATCCAATTTATAGGCAAGAGGCTTGAGGGATTGAGGGCTAAGATGCAAGGATGGGAAAAAGCTTATGGAAGGCTCAGATTGCATGAGAGGAGAGCACATGGATTGTGCTTCCTTATAGCCAATCAAGGAGTGACACATGTCACATGGTGAGAGGATGGAGGAAAGGGCAAGGATGAGTCAACAAAGGAGGCTCAAGAGATAAAATCTTCATAAAGACCCTCATAATGACTTGTAAGAGCAATAAAAGGGCTTGTAAGAGTCATTTATGACCTAGTGGACTTCATAAAGTTTTATGGTTGAGATATTTTGAGGGTGATGAGAGCAATTTCGACTTGGGCTTGATTAGGAAGGTTCTAAGCTTTCTTAGGCTTGTGCAAATGATTAGAGGATGGATTAGGATGGTTTAGGATTAGCTTAAGGATAGGCAAGTGGATGGCATTTAATGAGGGTGGGTGAAGGAAGAGATATTTGTTAACTTTGGCTTGGGTTAGTAAGTCTTAACCCATGTTTAGGGAATGTGACAAGGTTAGGAGGGGATTAGGATTAGGTTTAAAGACATCTTCTAGAAGAGTCTAGATTTTGGATGAGGATAAAGACTTTCTAGAATAGTCTAGAACTTCTTAGGGTGAGGATAAAGACTTTCTAGAAGAGTCTAGAACTTCTTAGGATGAGGATAAATTAGATTTTTAGGAAATAAATAAAGTTTTATTTATTTCAAGGGTTTGGGTTGAGGAGATATTTATTAAAACTGTTTTAATAAACATGAGGATTAATATTTAACTTTAATTAAATATTTTGAGTTGGGATTAGGGGTAGGAAATGATGGGATTAGCCTTTAATCAAAATTAAAGAAGGATTAGAAGATTTTGGAAGAGGTTATTGGTCATAAGGAAATTGGCCAACTTTTGGAAAAAAAATAAATTTTTTATTTATTTTAGGATTTTTGGTCAATTTATTAATTAAATAATTAATAAATAAGGAAATAATGTTTAAATAAGATTTAAACATTTTTGGGAGGGATTCCTTAATTAAATATTTTTAATTAAGATAAAAGGATTTAATGGCATAAAAATTAATTAATTAATTAATTAAATAATTAATTAATTAATAAATGATGATGTCATCAGGACTTTTTCAGAAAATAAAAATACTTTATTTTCTAAAGGTTTTTAGGTGTCTACATTTTGCCCCTCTTTGATGTGATGCCGCAAGTGGCATGGCATCAAAGATAAGAAAATAAGATGCCCAAGGCTAGAGCAGAAGAGGAGAGAATGGACTGTGAGATGCCCCCTCAAGAAGGCAGCGGGGAGAGAAAGCGAGGCTCGGTGGCTTCTTGAAAAATACAAGAATCTGGGATGAGCAAGGAGACTCAGATTGGCTTAAGAGAAGAGGTTAAGTTAGCTCAAACTCTCACTACAGGAGAATGATAAAGGGAGAATTAGAGGCACAAGAGGAAGCAAGCTTAAGACCTTAGGGAAGGTGGAGGATGAAGGAGCAGAGCGTTATAAAAAGGAATCCAGGATAGGGAGATGGATGAGGGGATTATAAAGCTGATACAATAGGATTTCAAAGAGTCAGATTGGTGGAAGATGGGTTTCGGAGATCCCTAGGACTAGGATTGTGGATCTCGAAAGATGAGGCTTGGTGGATTGATTTGGATTGGTGGATCCCTAAGACTAGGATTGTGGATCCCTAAAGCTAAGAGTGATGAGTGATTCAAAGAGATACTGATGCATAAGCTAGGGTAGGAGAGACGGATGCTGGATATGGATGGGGGATAATGGAGATGAAGGAAAACCATTGAAGCTTTTTGAGCAGGGGGATACTTCAAAGAGAAGTACCACCATGTAGTTGAGCACTAGATTTGCTATAGGACTGTTGGTTAATTGCCAAGGTTACCAAGAACATCAAGGCCTTTTCACCAACTATCCAGAGGACTGACGGACTGACTCAAAACAAACACACAAGGATTGCCCCAGCATCACACATGAATCCTAGAGGAAGCAACATGGAAACAACACTGGAGAACCCACAAGCAGAAAAGAAAAACAAACAAAAGACCTGATCAAGACCTTACGCTCTAATTGCCCTATTCGCAGCATACCATGATATGAAAGATTGTGGCAACCTTGAGGAGGGAACAAGGAGATTGCTTGGAAAAGATACTTCAAGACCCAAAAGGGAAGATCCCAAATCAAAAGAAAGTGAAAATTCAAAAGAGAGCCGTTTGCCAATGAGATGGGTAGGACAAGGTACTAACAGACCAAGATCAGACATGAGGAAAGCTATATCCTGCAAGGACCTATTGGAGAGCACTGAAGCTGGTGGATTTGGATGAGTGATGCGTCTGGCAAGCTGAACTAAGAAAGATAACACTTTGGTGATAGGAAATCTAGCTAAAGGATGCATTGGAATAGCTAACCAAGATGTGCGATGGGTGCAAGATGCTGATCAAGGATGAACTAACACGAACGCTGGATAGATGCAATGGTACTAAGCTAAAGAGGATGTACAAGCTAACAGACCAAGATATTTACAAGTGAGCTAATCAAGATATGGTACAAGCTAACGGACCAAGATAGTTACAAGCAGGCAAAAGCTCAGGATGATAGGATAGCGGGATGGTTCGATGTTGTGCAAGATGCGGAAGCTAAGGGTGGGGTGATAGCAAAAGATATGGATTTGGTAGGATGCATCCAATGATGACGAGAGATTTTGTGACCAAGGATAGCTAGAGGAGCAGGATGAGATGGCTGGATAGGATGGTAGATAGCTAGGATTATGATGGATATAAAGAGATGACATTGGGTTTGCATGAGGATAGCCTAGAGCTAGATACCAATGACAAGGGAGGATGGACAAGACAAGATCTCCAAGGAATATAGTGCCCCCAATCAGAAGATAACATGTGGAAGGAGGTCTTATGATGGATGTGATAGGATTGAAGCTAGGATGGAAAAACCTGAAGGGGCTAGGGAGATGGATGATAGCTGAGATGATTGGCTGAAGTTGCATAAGATTAGTGGATGGTGTGAGATGGAAGCTGGAGGATGGAGGATAGGTGGATAGATTGGAAGATGGATTTGGATGTCAAGAGATGACCAAAAGCATGAGGGTGATAGGCTAAGCTGGGGATGGCGGGATTACGCATGACGCTTGTTTGTCAAGTTTTCATCATGGTACTTGTCCAAGGCGCTTGAATTGCCAAGTTTTCACCAGTGGACGCTTTATTTTTCTTTTCTTTTTTGACTTTTTGACTTTGGACTTAGCTGGAATGATTTTGGCTTTCTTCAGCTATTTTGGCTTTTTTTGGGATTTTTCACTGGCTGTTGGAATGTTCAATTTTGTTGCTAGCTGTTGGTACACCAGATGTGTGATTTATGCAATAGATCGGATTAGATGGGATTGATGGTAGGAGATGGAGGGATGAAAATGTTGGAAAGGAGCATGAGATGGGGATGCTTGCAAGAGCAACATTGGAACATGTTGGAATGGGTGTGAAAAAAGCATATGGGGGATAGATGGTAGATGCGAGTGTGATGGAGGATTTTTGGAAGCGTGCTTGGGGATATAGGCACCCAAGATGGAGTTAGGAGATGGGGGACATGAGTCACTAGATGGGGGATTAGCAATGGTGGATGCCATTATGCATTGGGTTTCAACTTTTTTCTTGGGGATCCACATGGTTTTGGATTTTCTTTTCATAGGCTTTTGCATTGTTTTGCATTCTTTGATTGGATTTTGCCTTTTTGGAGTATGTCTTTTAAAATAGACATATGATTGCCTAGGATGTGGATTTTTAGCTTTATGCATTTTGAAGTTGGCATTTACATTGTTGTGGTAAGCTTTGGGAAGATGGTTAGGAGAAGCTTTGTGAGATGGAGAGGATATGAAAGAGCATATAGGGGGATGATGATAGATGGTGTGCCCTGATATGTGCTTTTGTTGATCTTGCATAGAAATGGATGGAATAGGATTTTTATGATGGCTGATAGGAGGATGGAAGATGGTAGATTTTGGGACATAGGGACCCAAAATGGATTTAGCGGATGAAGGGGGGATATGGTAGGTTGTTTTGGGTTGCAAAGATGGTGGAGGGGGGATGACATAAGATTTCTTGAAGGAGTGATGGGAGGCTGGCATGGTGGGCTTGGAGATAGGCTTGGTTTGGGGGTGTGGTGTACCAACACCTTTAGATGGTGAGCCTTTGGATACATATCCAAGACCATGAAATCCTAGATTTTTTTGTGCAATGATAGGCTCTCTGATTCCTTGCTCTTGTGATCCTAAACCTTGACCTTGATAATGCCATCGATTGAGCATTTGAATAAGCTGAGGAAACTTTTTGCTTGCAGAAAATGGTAGAAGTGATTTATTAGGTGTATTGCAATGGGGAGATACTGTTCTTAATTCTTCTGTTGAGAGAGGGCCACCATGGATGAATGTAAGTGAACCAAGAGGGTAGATTATAGATGGTGGAATAGCTTGGATAGGTGGTAAGATGGAAGCATGGAGCGGGGGAGATGGAAGGATAGGATCTTGATGTAGCTGGTGGGATGACAAGATATCTTGTAGTGGAGGAGATATGGCTTGAGGTTTTGGAGATGGAGGAGATGGTGACTGCACTATGGATGGAAGACATGGTACGATGATATCTTCATTTATGCTTTGGGGGATGTCAACATGCTTTTGGGCAGGATCTTGATAGGATTGGTTTGGAGTGGATGGTGCGATAGGAGGTGAAGGGATGGATTCTTCAAAGGCAGCTGATGGATAGATGGGAGATTCAGTAGTGGAGATGGGTGAGTAGAAGATGGGTGCATAAGGGTCATTATGAGAGATTTTGGAAATGCTTGGAGGCGATGTGGATAGGATTTGGAGGGATTTGATAGGTGGTGGGATTTTGATGCTTGCGGGAAGTGGAAGGATTTTAAGCAATTTGATGGATGGTATGGGGATGATAGCTATGGGAGATGGAGGTGATATTATAGATGGGGAAGCTTCATTACTGACTACTTCACATGGTTGGATTAGATGACATGGCTTATCGACTGTTGGAGGCAACTTTTCTTGTATTTCCTCTAGGAGATTCCTTGGAGACTCGTGTGTCGAAGGTGGAGGTGGATTGACAGGAATAGCTAGTGTGATGGGGGTGGAAGATTGGAAGCTTGGTTGATGGGGTGATGGAGGGGAAGCTGGAATATCAGATGGCATGACTAGATAGTTTGGAATAACTCTTGGATTTTGGGGGATGCTTGGGGGAATGTTTCTAAGGCTTTCAATATACCCGTCATAGTCAACAAGATTTTCATCATCATTGGAATAGGAGGTGGCAGGAGCAAGGACAATGCAACCAAACACATCATGATAGGATTGGTACTTCATGCTTTGATGATGAGTTTGATGGGGATGGGGTCTTGCGTATGGATGAACACAGAAGCTCATGGTTGGATTTGGGTTAAGCACAGATTTTGGATTGGCTGATGAAAGATTTCCTAGGGAGAGTCAAAGTTGCATGACAGACCTAAGGAGGATTGGCTAGAGATTTTTGGTTGTCTTGTGGATGCAAGACTTCAAGGGCATGCTGTCAAAAAGTGAGAGTTTTGCTTTCCTATGCGTTGGATTGGTGGAGATTGTGTCAACCTAAGAATAGACTAATGATCCTATGGGCATGACACGAGATTGATCACTTGTGGATCCCAACCTTTAGCTCAAGGTGATGAGGGATAACAAGTGACAAGCTAGATTACCCTAGACAAAGCTTTGTCAAAAGGATAACCGCGGTGAGGCTAGTGGATTGGTCGGATTGATTGGATAACAAATTCTAGCAGAATGACAACAAATCTCTAAAGGCTTGGGTATGATTTTGGATTGGGTTTCTAGCTGGCTAGGGGGATGATTTGGATGGACTTTGGATTTGGGATTGTTCTAAGGCAAAGAACTAGATAGATTCGGTTGCATTGGGGGAGCTTGGATGATTTTTTGATAAGGCAGTGACTACGCTAAGTATGCCTTGAGCTGGGAGATTTCTACTTTTCTAGGATTTTGACCAAAATTGGCAAACATTCATTCAAAAGCTATGAACAAACAAGCAGACAAAAGTTTTTAGCAAGCACGTCAAACACACCAACAGCCTAGGAAGCTTTCTACAAGGATGAAATTTGGTTTAGCTAGGATTCCTCGATATACGCAAGGTACGTGAGGCCCAAATCCATAGATGAAACCAAAAAGATGTCACACAGCCGAGAGGAGCGGTAACCCACTTCTCCTCTTTCACTTCTCAAGGGTATAAAGTTCCTTGAGGCTTAGCCCGAGTGACAAAATTTTGATCCCAAGAGAGGTGTCTTTGGATTCACCTCCTGATCTTTATACTCCGCCAGAACGTTAGAGTTGAGGTCATCCCAAGGGGTGATGAAATCCCCAAGCAGGCCTCCTAAAAAGTGTAAAACAAGACCACATACATGATCTTGGGCTTTAAAAGACACGCGTTCATTCCAATTGATGATTTAAATTTTGTAACCTATGATTGAAGACACTTGTGATTATGGCATACAATGTTCATTCCAATTTGACAGCATCATTAGCATAATGAAAGTCGAGAGATCGTCAACATAAGAAATGCGAGCGCCATTGAAAATGCGTCAAAACCATGCGATGTTCATTGATTTTTAGGCATTCAAGATTGAGTGTGAGTTTATTTTAAGCCCAAAATAAAGATGTGTGAGATTCGAATTCAAGTGCGCACCCGGAGGCCCTCCACGTCAAGATTTGTCCAATTTTTATGCCCAAATGAAGTGTGAGCGAGATTAATGCGCATTCAAGGAATTTTATAACTTAGAAAAACCACTAAAAACCCAAGTGAGTGGAGTTTGATTTGCGTGGAGCACTTAACACCCTCTTAGGTGGACCCATCCCCATAGATGGCACTGAGATTGCAACCAATGGTTAAATTGATGGGTGATTAAAGAGGGTGAGTCCAATGACAAACTCACTCAAAGAATTTTTATTTGTTTTTATAACTTAAAAGATTACAAAAATGTAGATTCTTTTTATGCTCCAAAAGATGATTATTTGATCTATGGCATTCAAGATTAGATTTTTTGTTTTAATCATGCATTCATTAAAAAAAAAAACTTTGATTTTAATCCATGGCACTCAAGAGTGATTTTAGCAACATGCATTCAAAGAAAAGTGATTAAACATTCAAGTTTTTTCCTTTGAGCATTCAAGATTGAGATTTTGTGTGTTGTTTTAAGAACTTTGAAGTGCTTTGTTTTAACCTTAGATCATTCAAGATTGTTTTTGGACTCAAAAGTGAAAATGACTCTTTGGACTTTGCTTTTCATTCAAGATTTTGTGTTCTAGTTTGCATGTTTTAAGCCCAAAAATGATATTCCTAGATTGTTTTGATGCATGAAAAACCTAAGAAACATTCAAGATTTTGCAACAAGACATTTGTTTGGAACAAATAAAAAAGCTTTTTAGGACAATTTTGGCAACCATTTAGGACTCTTAGTTTTCATGAGATTTTTAAAAGAACTTTAACATATTTGCAAATAAGGTTCATTTTATCCTTGATTGATGCTTTGAGTTTGATTTAGATTTTAGTGTGCACTTAGTGTTGATTTTGAACCTTTTGAAATGGAAACTTGAAGTTCTTTTTAAATTCCCAAAAATGAAGTGTTCCTAACTTTGCATGAATGCATCTAAAACCTTGATGTTGCAAGGATTCAAATGATTAGATTGGTTTAGTTTCACTTGTTAAAAGATTTTTTCTTTTTTGCAAATTTTTAATTTTTTAATGGATTTAAGTATGATTTGGGGGTTCATTTTAAGCACTAAAAAGAAGTGTGTATGATTTTGCTTCCTTAAAAAAAAAATGGCCAAGATCTCCCACAAGAAGAAGAAGAAGAAGTAGATGGAATAAGAAGAATATAGACAAGAAGAGGAAGAAGAATTCCAAGTGCTTTGTCCACCTATAAGCTTGAAAAATCTGCAAATACTATGAGATAGACTATGAGTTCTTTTGTCTTCTTCATGCTCATGTGGACCTACAAAACCAATTTATACAATCCTACCAATCACAAAAACAAGCAAAATTAGCCAAAATCAGCAAATGACATACAAAACTTGACTAAAAAAGCTAATGAAGATGACCCATGCAGGGTCCCACCGGACGTGCCAAAATGTATATGAGTAATGTTAGTATGCTAATAGAAACCAAATTTAAATAAAGCTTCTACAAACTAAACAAAATTCATAAACTTCAAGATAGACTAAGATGAGCTCTTAATTGAGAATATGAGTCATTAATGGACTCTCTCAATAAGAAGCTCTCTTGTTGAGTAGCTTTGTCTAAATGGATAGGATGTATGCTCAATATGCTTCCAAAGGCTTCAATGGATGATTGTGGATTTTTGGTGTGGATAGATGGCTTTAGTATGGATTTGGCCCTCAAAATAGCATTATAACTTTACTTCATGGATTGTGTTATTTTGTAAAGGGGAAGGATCCAATTTATAGGCAAGAGGCTTGAGGGATTGAGGGCTAAGATGCAAGGATGGGAAAAAGCTTATGGAAGGCTCAGATTGCATGAGAGGAGAGCACATGGATTGTGCTTCCTTATAGCCAATCAAGGAGTGACACATGTCACATGGTGAGAGGATGGAGGAAAGGGCAAGGATGAGTCAACAAAGGAGGCTCAAGAGATAAAATCTTCATAAAGACCCTCATAATGACTTGTAAGAGCAATAAAAGGGCTTGTAAGAGTCATTTATGACCTAGTGGACTTCATAAAGTTTTATGGTTGAGATATTTTGAGGGTGATGAGAGCAATTTCGACTTGAGCTTGATTAGGAAGGTTCTAAGCTTGCTTAGGCTTGTGCAAATGATTAGAGGATGGATTAGGATGGTTTAGGATTAGCTTAAGGATAGGCAAGTGGATGGCATTTAATGAGGGTGGGTGAAGGAAGAGATATTTGTTAACTTTGGCTTGGGTTAGTAAGTCTTAACCCATGTTTAGGGAATGTGACAAGGTTAGGAGGGGATTAGGATTAGGTTTAAAGACATCTTCTAGAAGAGTCTAGATTTTGGATGAGGATAAAGACTTTCTAGAATAGTCTAGAACTTCTTAGGGTGAGGATAAAGACTTTCTAGAAGAGTCTAGAACTTCTTAGGATGAGGATAAATTAGATTTTTAGGAAATAAATAAAGTTTTATTTATTTCAAGGGTTTGGGTTGAGGAGATATTTATTAAAACTTTTTTAATAAACATGAAGATTAATATTTAACTTTAATTAAATATTTTGAGTTGGGATTAGGGGTAGGAAATGATGGGATTAGCCTTTAATCAAAATTAAAGAAGGATTAGAAGATTTTGGAAGAGGTTATTGGTCATAAGGAAATTGGCCAACTTTTGGAAAAAAAAATAAATTTTTTATTTATTTTAGGATTTTTGGTCAATTTATTAATTAAATAATTAATAAATAAGGAAATAATGTTTAAATAAGATTTAAACATTTTTGGGAGGGATTCCTTAATTAAATATTTTTAATTAAGATAAAAGGATTTAATGGCATAAAAATTAATTAATTAATGAATTAAATAATTAATTAATTAATAAATGATGATGTCATCAGGATTTTTTCAGAAAATAAAAATACTTTATTTTCTAAAGGTTTTTAGGTGTCTACACTATGGAGGAAGAGTAGAGAAGGATATACACTATAATGCCACCATCTATTCCTACACAACCTATTTAGGTTACCACTTCAGAGGATGAGCTATAGCAGTGGATTGAGGAACAAGAAAATCAAGAGAATGATGAATTTGACATGTCAAATTTTGGCTTTATGCCTATCGGCACTAAACTTGTTGGTGATAAGATAAGGGATACACCAACAAATCAACCTTTGGAAGGAGATTGGATTCAATCACCACATCAACCACAAGTACCTCTAGGTGCCTCACCATTACCAAGTCAAGATTTATCTTTCTTGGATAAAGGTTCAGCCACTCTTTCCCTCCAGTCAATGAAAAATAGGTGTAACCAATGCAAGAAAAAGAGCCACAACTAAGATCTGCTAATGAAGTATCAGAAGAGGGGAAGATATATGAAGAACCTTAGTAAACTTCCCATGATACAAAGGTAAGGACTATGGACTCAACACATATAATGATGCCTAATGTAGATCTCTCACAAAAAGAGAAGACACCAGAGAGGATTGATAATGGAAAAGGGCTAATAGTACAAACCACCTCTTCAGCTCAGTATATGTCTCTAATGGGAACTTCTCCAAGATAATTGAAGAGGGAGGTAATGGTTAGGAAGAAAAGGAAATTGTGTTGCACTAAAGATGAGGCAAAAAATGAATTAGTTGATGCCCTCAAGAGACCTGAGCCACCTATGGGTGATGCACAAATATTGGCCTTCATTATGAAGAACCAAAATTAGGACTTGTTGGCTCATATTTCCATCCCTCCTCTACAAGTAGACATTGAAGATCTAACCCCAAAAGACTATCAAATTAAGGAGGTCTTGTTAGGAAAGTCAATAGTGGACACTGCCAAAGTTTTGATCACCATAGGAATTAAAAAAGTGCTTAAGCACTTAGATAAAGATGAGGCTGAATTGGTCAAGTTGAGAAAGAAAAATGAGATCATGAGGGGATTTTTGCATGAGCTAGTGGGTCCTATTGACGAAGATAATCCTAAGGTCACTCTTGAAGTAGCTTTAGATAAGAAAGATAAAAAGAAAGTAGTTCTATAAGTGGATCCATTTTTGAAGGCTTGTTAGTTATGGTGAGAAATTTTTGAGTAAAAGGGTGTACAAATAATATAAGGGAACCTTAAATTATTGCACCATATATAGAATAATGTGGAGAAGTTGGTTGCTATATTAAACTAGGATTTTGGATTGATTGATTAAGTACATACCTAGGGTAAAGACCCTGGAGCATTATAGTCAATAAAGGGTTAGAGGTATCATATGCTAATGGATGTATATATGAGGGATGAGTTAGATAAGATAAATGATTGGATCAAGAATATTGTGGCTGGTAATAAAGTAATGGATACATTACATGCAAATATTCATAAGCTCAAGGATCAAACCCAAGAGTAGATTTTGGAAGCAGATAAGTATTACAGTAATGTGTGCCTTGAAATTTGTGAAGATGAGTCAAGAGATAAGCTCCTACCTATGCAAATAGTCATTGAATAGTTTTGAATGATCTTTGATGAAGCTTTTACTGATGAAGACATCTAAAAAGCATTTAAGATAGAGGAGGCATTATTAGAATTACATGTAAAACTAGAAGATTTTGTAGAGACTTGCATAGAAGTGGACAACTTTTGGTAGATAGTAAAGGATAAGTATGATGCTTTGGATTTTCTAGATGCAACCCAAGTAATGGAGATCATAGAGAAATTCAAGAGAAAACATCCAAACATAGATTTGGCATAAAGGGGAACAAAACCCAGAAGCTAGAATTTTATTTTTGACACTTGGGGAAATTTTTATTTTTTGGACCTATCACTAAGATGCACCTCTCCTCCAAAGATGTGCAAGGTGCACCTCTTTAAAGGTGTGCTTCTCCAAAGGTGTGTTAATTTTTTTAAATAAGTTAGAGGTGCACTAATAGTTAAATGCTAGTTCCAAATTTAGAGCTTTCCATGCATCGAAAACACATTCTAACAATAGTTTAACTCCTATAAACATCTAGAGAAGGTTGAACTTCTATTTTTGGCATTTCTAAAGACACCTATATCATCTAATATCTTCATTCTTCTTGTGTACTTCTTCTTTCTTTGTTTAAAGACATGTAAAGGCTCATGCACCTATTCAGTGATAAAAACAAGGGTGGAGTCCTTCTTAGCACCTCTTAGAGAGTCAGTTTGTATATATTTAAAAAAAAATTATTAGTTTTAAGCATATATTTTCATAAAATAATCTCTCACTCTCAACACAAATTAAGGAAATGATTGCCTATAAATTGAGCAATGTAATATGTATTCCAAGCGGTTATTTTGATACAATAATATATGTTGTTGGGGCTCTCATTCTGAGTATAGTTATTCTTGCTAGAGTGTGTTATATTTTGTAAATGTGTGTTCATGGAGTTTAATGGAGCCAATGGTTTTATTATATTATTTTGATTGAGCGATCTTTTAATTTTGGTGTTTGCCATGTGTTTATAAATTATGCTGACATACATAGTTGGAGAAGAGATCACCTATTGTTCCTACATAGATTTTTGTCTTGCATGAGTGCACTTTATATGGCCTTGTGATTTGATGAGAATTGAAACATCTTATGATTACTAAATTCTCATCAACAATTGCATCAGTGGAATTGAGGAAGCATTGCTCCTATTATCATTGGTTACCTACTGATCTTTTCAAAGGCTTAACTCACAAACATGTTGTTTATGTGGCTTATGTCCATTAGGGATTTACTTTTCAAGTCATTTTCTTAAACTTCTTGTTACCTTATCTTTGTTATTTTATTTTACAAACACTTGGTTAATTTAGGAATTCATATAGTTGTATAGTTAAAATTGCATATATTATAAACAAAAAAAATACAAAAAATATTTATTTTTCTATGGTTACTCTTTTGAGATACCAAGCATATTCAACATCTTATCCGAAATCATTCAAACCAGCAAAGGCCTCCTCATGAACACTCACATTTATCTTCTACGGAGCAGATTCTAGTAGGTTACAAGATTGCTCGGAACCTTGGAGTTGATCCTAGATTAAATTTTCAAGAGAGGAGTTCAAAATGATTCCTATCATTAAAGTTATCATTCAAAATGATAGCTCAATAATTACTAATTTTACCCATTGGGCTTGTCAAATATCATGCATTATAGTTGCTACCACACTCTTCCCCTCATTTGTACAACCATTTATCTTTGCATTTCATGTCATAATCCTTGAACTTTCTTTATTTTCCATTAATGTGGCTACTTCTTTCTTCTCATCCTTGCACTATTCTTTCACACTATTATTTCTCCATCCAAGCCCTAGGGTTAAACAAATATGTAAGAAAAAAAAGATTGTGTGAATCTAAAAAAGATAATATTCATTGATACATTCTACAAATATTGGGTACAACAACCCATTGAAATATAATTGTTCACAAACTTCTTATTGCATAATAAAAAATATTATGTGTATTCAATTAAAATATATACAAACTATCACTTTAAGATTAAGGTTTATTGCATAATCTAGTAGCTAATAGTCAATATATTTGGATTTATATTTGATGATAACATCCAATTTCATGTCCAAATATTATAATTTTAAAATTGCATTCCAACCACTATGACAAATGTGTTGATATTAACTTAATATTTACTAATTAGACATATAAACAAAACAAATATCACAAACCCAAATGATACTTTTTCAAAAATTTGTTGAACATTATAAATGCAAAAAAAAATCTTATTCTAATTATATAATAACATTTCCTTTAAGGTTGTACAATAAAAAATAACATCAATTCTATTTAAAGATAATAAAAAGTAGTCCAATACAAACTTTGAGCAATGAATCAATGTTTACATATTGTTCAAAATTAATATTAATTAGTTCAATCATTTAAATATTTTCAAAGGGATTGAAAGATTTAATAAGTTAACAATTATCAAAATTGTCACATCCAAAGTTGGCTAAATTGCCTATCGATTGTTCCCTTGCACCCCCTATGGTGCAAGTGCTAGTGATATTTATTAGTTGGAAGTAATTAATTAATCAAGATAATTGTGCCAATGAATTTATGAAAAAGTATTGATTATATGAAATATTTCTATTTTATTATTTTGTGAAAAAACGTATTCAATGGCCAAATTAAACATTAGAAACAATTTAACTAAACAATCCAATTGAAGACTATTTGATTCTTTGTGTCTTCTGATGTTTGTTTCATAAGGGTTTTGTTGGCTATTTTTCCCCCATTGAACCCATCATAGATGATCAATATGAGAAAACTTCAATGGGTTAAATTCTATGCATGCGGGTTAACACGTCAAGATTCTAGTTAACATTTTACTAAGTGGGATCAATATGTTCTTTCTAGGTAAATTAGATCTTTTCCGCACAAGTCAACTCTACAAGTGTACATAGGTGGGTTAACACTTTGTGTTATCCCTTCTTGCATTTTTTGACAATGGTGTGATTTGATTACATCCATTCATAACACACTTCCAAGGATAGTTCTTTATTGTTGAGTGACTTTTTGGGTCTTTTTCCACAATGCCAATGTATCTCCATGCCTCTTTATTGCTTGTAAGGATCTGATCTATCAGATTTATCCTTTTACTTTCTAGGTGCATTCGTTTGGGCTTTTCATTTCACTTCCACCAGCAAGTTGCATACATGATTAGAAATTTTTCTATTTTTTCTTTATTTTCCCTCTATAATCTAAATCCACCATGCTTGGGGTTTGAACTTCAAAGTTACACTTATGTTATGCTTGAACTCTTCAAAAAGAAAGTTTATACATATTTTTAAGTTCTTTTCTATTTGCATTTTTATAGTAGTACTATGCTCTACAAATGTATTTCTTTGCCTTCTATTAATGAAATTTATTGTTTCTTACCTCTTCTTTCCATTCATTAGTATATTTGGTATCTTTCCTCACTTTTAATGTTTCTTTTTTATTTTCCTAATTTGTATGTGGTGTTTTAAACTATTAGCAATTATTGCATAGTGAAAGTTTATTTCCTTTCAACATTCTCATTAGTTCCAACCTACATATGATTTCTTGGAAAACAGAATAGAGTTGGTATTAGTTTATTTTGGGTGTTTAGTTGATGTGTTGTACATTTATAAGTAGAGGTAGTAACCATAGTTTAATTGAGTGCATCACCCTCTTTCCCTTTTAGCATTTTAATTTCATGCATCCATTTTGCCTTTTCCTCAAAAAATTTAGTTTAGCTACATCTCGATTGTAAGGAAGCCACCATTCTCTAGAGATTCAACCTCAAAGCACAAGTCTCATAGTTAGAGGTTATTCCATGTTATACGAGGTCACTCAGGGATAAAATGTTAGGCATGGGTAAATAATTTTGTGTCAATTTTTTTTGGCATGCCTAGTAGGACAAGCATTCAGAGATTCATAATTAGTTTTCACAACCTCAATCAGTCATACTAGAATTTTTTGCATTGCCCAATAGGAGACATAAATTTAGCTACATAAGCCCATTGGTATCCAATCTAATCTCTTTCCATTGAGAATTAGGGTGTTATTCTCAATGAAATCAACCTTTAGAGGCATTCATATAACACCATGGTGACTCCATGCATCTATTGGTTTAAATGTAACAGTCTTGGTACGTGTAAACATTTTTTTTATGTATCTTCTAGATTTCTATGAATATTTTTATTTAAATTCTTCAACATGGACCCACTTTATAAATTTTTTTGTTACTTTCCCCCATATTATGAGAAAGAACATAGGTGTGAGACATCTCCGCAACATCAAGAACCAAATTACTTGGCTCTCTTTGCTCTCTTCAGAGTGGGAAGTAAGAAAGGCTTCATTTGAGGAGGACCTTACAATAATATTGGCTATTGTAGAAGAAGGGACAAGTCTCAAGCTTTCTCAATTGAAAGAAGGTGAAGCACAAGAGCCTTCAAGGAGAAGATTTTCTATCTTGAGGCAAAATAACCCTCCCCTTTTGCAAAAGGAAAGACATGAGAAATTACCAATGGAGAAGGAATTTTTGTTGCAATAATAACATGAGGAGGCACAAAAATTACCAATCATACCATCAGAGCTAGCTACTATTGGCCAAGAGGATATAAGTATTACAAATTAGAACAACTATTGGAAATTTAATACAAAAAGTGAGATACTGAGAGGGGGAGGTGAATTAGGATCTACAAAACTGCTTTCACTTCAAACATGAAATATATTTGATATCACCACATAAAATATCATTAAACATTCATTTCACATCAATATATCCATTCACACAATATAATATTAGATCTACCTTCTAACTTCATGAATGTAAACTCATAAACACATAACACATTAACACACATATTTGGTAACACAGAAACCCTCCAAGGTGAAGGTAAAACTGCAGGTGGGATGACAGCCACAAAATATTCACTACTACATGAATAAAGTTGTGCATGTTAAAGCTACAATTTTTTGATCGTGTCTGATGATATACACTATGAGGGGTCTACCTTATCAAAGGCTAAAAGAACTGCTAGGCTCTACCTTGGTTAAAGGATTTTTTACATCATAACTAAGTGAGTAATTTGTTAGGAGATTTATATATTCCCATTAAAGCTAATGTGTTAATAGATTTAAACCCTAAAAGACTTGTTAGAATGTTCAATACCCAATCCTCCGATGAGCACTTCAATGCTCAATAAATGATCTCCTCTATGCAATATAATATCACCTTACTATGATAGATCTTCTATGTCTCTTTTCATAACTCTTCATTGCACTACTCAATCTCTACACTTAGATTCACCTTCAAAACTTTTCATACAATCAAACTATTCATCCATATACTTACATACAATCATACATTCAAAGTAGGTCATTAACCCTCCTTAAATAGATGTTTAGGTGAACCTTCTAGATCCAAATCAATAACCTAGAATAAATCATTTTTCTTCTTAGTCCTTGCATTTTTCTGATTGGTGGATTGCCTCACATTGGGATCAATGATCTTCCATTGAATGAGTAATCACCTCTTTGATTATTTCCTTGATCTTCAAAACATACTTCTAGCTGGATAAAAATGGGTTACCTTAGATTTTTTGCCATTCCAAACAAAAATGTAAAACTATGTTACTTAGCACTTACATAACACTAATGCTTGACATAAACTATTTCAACATGATGTTCCTTGGAATTAACTATGCTTGGCATGAACTAAATGACTTAGCCTCTATATCACTTGACATTAACTACTATCCTTGAAAAAATAAGAAATCACTAGAATACTTAGCCAACATTAGCTTGCTAGACAGTAACTACTTAGAATATTTACAAGTCTTGAATAGTTAGTTCGACCTATATAGGATGACTCAATCACAGTGATGACTAAATAACCCTTCCTTGTGAATGACTAAGTATTTGATACTAATAGGCCACATGACTTAGGGATTAACAATCCCCTCCTTTGACATTAGTGGCAAAAATACTTCGTCATGATCAAAAAATGTTCATATGAAAATGAAATGCAAGTACTCCCCCTAAGGATATAATCCATACCTTAGCTCGATATATATTATACATGTTTTGAGTTTGTCACTTGGTATATACATGAAAAACTTTAAAATGTCAAAATCGTAAAACTATATGTGATCATAGTTATTTAATATTATACTTCCCAAGTTTTCATATTCTCCTTATTTTCTTTTCATTTCCCCTTTATTGCCTTCATTATCTATTTTCCCCCTTTTTTTGTCACTCGTGGCTATGGGGTTGTAGGGGACAACCATACTTGTCCAAAAAAAATTTGTGAAGCTTCAAGATCATGGCTAGAGCATGATCCCAAATTATCCTTACAAACTAAAAAAATTGAATCTTAATTTCTAGCTTAGCAGCTAGATCTACCAAACTATCACCAGTAGAGAGATTTGGATCTCTTTGCACTAACTCCTTAGCTGATTGTAGCTCTCTCTACATAACCTTCAAGTGAGGTATCAATTTTTTTTGTATAGAGATAAGATTAGCTTTTATTTTTCCATCAATAGCAATCAACATAGCTAACCTTGATTGGGAAAATGTTAACTTATTAAAATTAAATGAGCTTGTACTTGCATCCATGCTCAATGTGGTTCCAAAATACTATAAATTGGCTTGTAGCTTATCTATAACCTCCTGGTTTTCCTTAGTAAAATATGTGATGTCACACAAATTTTTGTACAAAGAATGAATATTCTTAACAAATTCTTCCACAATATTTATAAGGTTTGAGAGATGAACTTGTCTTACAACAACTTCTATAGAAACTTTTTCCACAACTTTCTTCTCAAATTTTCTTGTGGTCCATTGCATCAACTTCTCATTTGTATCAATGTCTGAGTCACTGATCTTCTCTTCAATCTAAAATAATTGAGCCATGATAAGTGCTTTTACATTAAGGTTTTCCATGTCAAAATATTCTAGGAAAATATGCTTAATCTCATGCAATACTTGTATTTGTTGTTGTTCTCTCTTCAACTATTCTTGTTTTGTCTTCCTCACCAATAGATCTTGCAATGTTTTTATCTGATCATATGTCAATTAATTAGTGTACCAATTAGGAATTACAATAACTTCATCTAATGTTACTAGCTTCCCAGTTGACTTTGCCTTCTTCTTCTTAATCTTCTTCCCTTTTGAATTTGAAGTACTAGAGCTCAGCAATGATAACTACAAACTTTGAGCTTGGAGCTCTAGACTTAGTATTTGTATAATTACTTGTGTGCCATCGACACCTTTTGTCTCTTCTTTTGGTCTATGTTCCTCAATCGATGTGAGTTCAATAGTTGAACTCGTCTAGACTATCTCCTTTTCTCCCTCATTCTAAGGTCCTGTGACATTTGGCCTCTCACTGTCGATAGAAGATTACTCTAATTATGTATTTTGGGTCTCTTTCTCCTTATTCTCCTCTTTCTTTCCCTTGTTGACATCATCTATCTAATCTCTCCCTTCATTAGCCAACACACTTTGTTGCTCGGTACTAGCAACATTACATTTTTCTTCCCTTAGCACTTGTACATTAGTATCAATATTAGTTGTAAATGTATTGATTAGACTAACTATTACCTATTGAAAAAAAATTTTCTCACCAATCTTAGGATATTCTTTGATTTGTACAATCACTGGATTGGTGTCCATCAATGCATCTTTGATTCACTTAGGAGCTTGCTCCATCTTTTCTTTCTTGGCAGACATGGTCCTCTATGACTTTTTCTTAGTAGTAGTCACATTTGGCATTGTATTCTTTGAAATTTCATCTTCTATGGTGACTACTTATGTCTACTTCTTGCTCTACTATACCATCTTATGAATTGTGTCTACTATTTTCTCAACATCATCATAGATATCTTCTTTAATGTCTAACTCTACTTCTCGTGCATCCTTCTCTTCCTTGTCTTCTTTCTCCTCATCTATAGGCATAAGACCAAAAACTATTTTCCATACTATCTTACTATCATGTACAAAATATTCAATTTTATTTCTCAAAATTATATATGCCCTTCTCTTTGGTATATACTTTTTAGCATAATCCTTCATGGCTATTGACATGTGTTGTTTTCCTAAATTAGGCATAACTTGGGCTAATGTAGCCTCTCTCATCTATTTTTTAGTGGTTAGTGCCTATTTCTACTTAGCATATATCTTATTATTCAATTCTATAAGTAATTCTTGGCCTAATTATATTGGCATATACTTAAAATTCACCATCATGTCAATAATAGCTTGTTAAACCTTTTCTTTATTTCCCTTTTCTAAGATTTCATATTTAATATACTTAAATCCTACTAAACTTACTGAGCTTCTCAAATTTTCACATACATTGTCAATATCTTGAGGTTCTTTCCTTGGCACAATTTGGATTTGACTCAAGTTATCGGACTTAGTCTATTCAGCCTCCACTTCTTCATCATCATTGAACTTAACTACCAGTTTCTCCTTGGTTTTTTCTTCTATTGGCTTTTCTTGGCCCATGTTGCATCTGAAGTCCTCTTCCTAGGATTTTTTCCTTCAATTTTCCTTTTGATCTTCACAATTTCTTTTCTTACTTTCTTGGTAGCTATAGGACTTTTTGCCTTGGATCTTTACCTAGTGATCCTTTTTGGTGTGGTTGTGGGCTTGACTACCACCTTATTCAAACTTTTCTTCACTTTTGGATCAACCACAACAATTTATTTTCCTTTGGCTTCCTTGGGATTGAAAACAACTATCTCTTTTCCTTTTCTTTCATGTTCTTCTTCATCGTCAACTTTGTCTGCTTCTTCACTACTAAGGTCTTCATCTTTTCCTTCAGTTATCTGCAGTGATGCTTCTTCAAGTTTATCTTCTAGGTCTTATATCATCTTTTTCCTTTTTCTATCCATCTTGGGAACTTTTGTCTGCATCATCATTTTTATCTTCGTTGTCTCATATGTATCAAAGGTTTTGACATTTTTGTCAATATCCTTAGCTAATGTTAGGATTAAACCATGGATAGAAATAACAATTACATGCAAATATAGCCATTAACAAAAAATAATAGATCACACAAAATAGAACACAAGACACCAAGATTTAACGTGGTTCACCCAATCCATGGGCTATGTCCACCAAAAAGCAAGTCCAATATTATTATGATCCAGTGATTACAACCTGATTACAATCTGTAATCCCTTACAACTCAATACTACCACAAGAACCAATTTTTGAATCACAACCATGAAACAATCCCTAACCCTAATCCCTTTTATACAAGTAATTTTATGTCACTTTAGGGTTACAATATGTCAACCATATGTTGGCCATACATCGGCTACAATGTCAACCACTGGCCAAAAAAAATTTAGGGCACTGCCCCCCCCCCCCAAAGAATTTATGAAGTATGTACAGTACTTCCCTAATCAATCACCACAAACTAACAATCTCCCACTTGGGGACTGATTAGGCTCCACACTAAACAATAATTTCCCACTTGGAGACTGATCTTATAGCTATGTTGCTACTCCATGAGGCTCCCATTGGATCAAAGAACCCTGGATTCTGTTGTTCTTCTATTCATGTTTAGTCTAGAAGACAAACTAAAGTTGAAGATGAATTTATCTTCTCCCTTGTCACAACCGTTGTAAACATATCTGTTGGATTGGTATCAGTATGTATCTTATCCATCTTTAATTTTCCATCATCCAAAACTAATTGAATAAAATGGTACCACAAATGAATGTGTTTTGTTTTTAAATGTAGAGATGAATTCTTGGCAAGATGAATGGCACTCTGGCTATTAGTAAACAAATAATTATTCCTTTGAGGGTGTCTAAATTCTTCTAAGAATAACTAAAGCCATATCATCTCCTTGGTTTCCTTTGTAGCAACAACATACTCTACCTCTGCAGTGGATAAAGCATTAACCTTCTATAATAAAGAAACCCAGCTCATAGCAACTCCACCAATAGTAAAGACATAACCTGTAGTACTCCACCTGGTATCAATATCCCTTGCCAAATCTAAGTCAACATAGCCATGTAGAGCCCCTAAAGTGTAAACATTTATTGGATGTTCCTCTCAAATATCTAAGAATCCATTTGACAATATTCCAATGCTCAATTCCTTGATGACTCATATACCTGCTATTGACTCCCATTGCATGTGTAATGTCTAGCCTTGTACATACCATAGAATACATCAAGCTTCCTATAGCTAAATCATAAGGTACCTTGGACATCTTATCCTTCTCTTCTAGTGTCTTGGGACACATCTCCTTAGTCAACTTCAAATGACCAGGTAAAGGTGTGTTGACAACTTTAGCATTCTCCATAGAGAAATGTTGAAACACCTTCTCAACATAATCAACTTGAGATAGCATCAATTTCTTGTTCTTCCTATATCTGCATATCTTCATACTAAGGATTTTTTTTTCTGCCCCCAAATCCTTCATAGAAAATGCATGTGCTAACTGGCATTTTAGCCCCTTAGTTTGATCCATGTTATACCTAGCTATAAGCATATCATCAACATGTAAGCATAAAATAATGTAGCTATCATCATCCAACCTCTTAAAATAAACACAATGATCTAAATGACACCTATTGTATTCATGCGCATGCATAAAACTATCAAATTTTAGATACCATTGCCGAGGTGCTTGCTTCAAACCATATAAACTTTTTTTCAATTTGCACACTAAATTCTCCTTACCTTTGACCTCAAATCCCTGTGGATGAGCCATAAATATCTCTTTATCCAAATCACCATGAAGGACGGTTGTTTTAACATCAAGCTACTCTAAATCCAAATCTTCAATAGCCACAAAACTTAAAATAGTAAGGATAGAAGTCATTTTAACAATAGGAGAAAATATTTCATCAAAATCAATGAACTTTTTCTATGCAAATCCTTTTACAACTAACTTGACTTTAAATATTTGCTTACCTCCATCCTCTTCTTTTAACATGTAAGCCCACTTATTTTGTAAAGCCCTTTTACCTAAAGGAAACTTACATAAAGCCAATGTCTTATTCTTCAACAAAGAGTCCATTTCATCTTTCATTGCAGACTCCTACTAAATCTCAATATCCACCTGCACAACTTAATCATAACATTCAAGTTCCCCAACGTTAATAAGTAAAATAGAATACAAAGAGGGAGAAAATCTTTGTGGAGATCTAAGTTTCCTTGTTGATCATCTAACATTCATTGGTGTATGTGGTATTTTTTGTTGCAATTGTTGCACATCATGAGGAATGGCTAGAACATCAACTTTTGGGGTATCATCCAACACTACATAATCATCTTCTTTCTTCTCATCTTGCTGCAATAGATCTTTGTACAACACTTTCTCATTGAATATGACATCCCTCTTCTTACAATTTTATGATTTTCAAAATCCAAAGCCTATAACCAAATTCATTAATGTCATATCCAACAAATACACATTTATTTGACTTAACTTTTATCTTGGTTCTATTTTAAGAATCTATATGAGCAAAAGCTTCACAACCAAAAGTTTTGAGAAAAGAATCACTCACCTTCTTACCAGTCCATGCTTCCTCTAGAATACCACAACCCAAAGGAGTAGAGGGACCTCTGTTAGTCAAATATACAACAGTATTGATAGCCTCCACCCACATGTATATGGGCAACCCAAAATGCAACCTCATGCTTCTTGCATGCTCCATTATTGTCTTGTTCTTGTGTTCAGCCACTCCATTTTCTTGTGGAGTCCTTGGAATAATTTTCTATCTATGAATAGCATTAGTGGAGCAATAATCTTCAAATTCATGACTACATTACTCACCACCATTATCAAATCTAAGACATTTTAATTTCTTACCAATCTCATTTTCAACCAAGCATTTCCATTTCTTAAAAGTTTTAAATACATCAGATTTCTATCGAAGAAAATAAACCCATACTTTTCTAGTTTCATCATCAATAAATATAAAATAATAATGAGATCCACCAAGGGAAGATACCTGAGCCAGTCCCCATGCATCTGTATGCACAAGCTCTAATTTCTCTCTTTTATTTTCCTTCCCAAACTTCACAAAACTCACTCTCTTTTGTTTTCCATACAACTTTCAAAAAAATCCATATTAACACATTTTAGACTTGGTAGAACTTTCTTTAAATGAAGTAATTTTATACCTTTCTCACTCATGTGCCCAAGTCTGTTGTGCCACAATATTGTATCAGAATTTACAATAGTTATTTGTTCTCCCTGCTCAACTGGAGCAAATGTTCCTAAACATTCATGTTTCTTTGAAACAATTAAACTAGAAGGAACAATATGACTTGTACAAAGATATAAGGTGCCTACTTTCACACCTTTTTCTAAGGAACCTTCTAAAACCTTCCAATTTTTATCATCAAAACTAACTACACAACCCTCATCACTGAGATGCCCTACTGAAATTAAATTCTTACTTAACCTTGGAACATGTCTTACCTCATGTAGTAGCCAATGATTCCCATTCTGCAACTTAATCTTAACTTTTCCCTTTTTAAAAATATAACAATGTTCATTATCCCCCAAATAAACAACTCTAAAATCCCCTTGGACATAATTAATGAAATAAGCTCTATGAGGTGTAGCATGAAATGAAGCAGTAGAATCTAAAACTCATGAATCATCAACACTTTCTAAAGACAAAAGCAAAGAATCTTATTCAAATTTGTTACTTACCACATTTGCCTCCTTGTGTCCATCTAGTTTATCTCCTTCATTTTTATTTCAAGTCCAACAATCTTTCTCTTTATGCCCCGGTTTCCCACAGTACTAGCAATCATTCAATCCTCTCGATTGAGACCTCCTCCCTTTTGACTTTCCTCTTGATTTCCCATGATTTCTGGAATTATTTTCTCTCTTAATCATTTTTCCTCAACTTTGTGCATTCAAAGAACTTCCAAATGTAGATTTTCCTAAAGATTTCCTATGAGTTTCCTCACTCAAAATAACACCAATGACCATCATCATATTTTAGGGTACTAGATCTAGGAATAGAATTACTCACCACCATTACCAAGCCATTCTAGCTTTTAGGCAAAGAACACAAAATCAAGAGAGCCCTAATTTCTTCATCAAAATTAATACCCACAAAAGATAACTAACTAGTAATAGTATTAAACTCATTTAAATGATCCACAATAGATCCACCTTTTTCAATTTTCATATTAAATAAATGCTTCATGAGAAAT
Organism: Cupressus sempervirens; assembly: GCA_028749045.1. Lineage (NCBI taxonomy): Eukaryota > Viridiplantae > Streptophyta > Pinopsida > Cupressales > Cupressaceae > Cupressus > Cupressus sempervirens. Next base: position 327,553,007 of record CM053783.1, read on the forward strand.
ACCTTGTTTGAAGCGAAGGGCTTTTCATACAGTTTCACTATTGTTTGCATCAATTATTCTGTCATCTTCACTTTTGTAATATTAAATGCCACTGATGGTGCTAGGCATAGTCAAACTCTTACAAGTGCGTTTCTATCCAAAAGACCCCAGTCATCATTTGAAATAGATCCTTGATTTTTGGTTTTGTCTTCCAACAACTTCCATAAATCCTTTTGATAAAGATAGTCTTCCATTTTCATCATCCATAACTGAAAGTTTTTCCCATTAAACCTATCAACCCTCATCTTATCCTTGTCTACCATTGCTCCTACTCAACTGTGAGACTCCCACTCAAGTGTGAGACTTTTCTAAAGAGGATAACTAAAAACACAACCTCGCTCTAATAACACTTGTTAAGATTAAACCATGGATAGAAATAACAATTACATACAAATATAACCAATAATAAAAAATAGTAGATCACTCAAAAAAGAACACAAGACCCCAAGATTTAAAGCGGTTCACCCAATCCCTGGGCTACATCCACCAAATAGGAAATCCAATATTATTACAATCTAGTGATTATAACCTGATTACAATCTGCAATTCCTTACAGCTCAATGCCACTACAAGAACCAATTTTCACATCACAACCATGAAACAATCCCTAACCCTAAGCCCTTTTATACAAGTAATTTTATGCTATTTTAGGGTTATAACATGTTGGCCATATGTCAACCATACATCAGCCACAATGTTGGCCATAGCCCAAAAGAATTTTGGGGCACTTCCCTAAACCCCAAAGAATTTATGAAGTATGTACAGTACTTCTCTGATCAATCACCACAAACTAACAGCTAATAGTATTGTGATGGTGGTTGAAACTTCATTAATATTTACCTCATAATTTAGAGGTCTTAGCCATGCCACTCTAACAACTTGAGCATATGTGTAATCCATATCAAAAAGAACATATATGTCATTGTAGTATTGGTCAATGATAGACTCAGGGATTCTAAATATGGTCTTCATCTTTTTTTTGAAATCCTCAAAATAACCTTGCATTATGGTTTCAAAATTTTCTCCTATCTAACTAGTAAACTTATTAATTTTCTTGTTGATTGGTTTCCTTTTATCCCATACTACATCTCCAATAGTGGGAAATGACTTTTGTACATAGAATAATATGCATATAATAAGAGAACCAAACTTACATGGTGTATCCTTTTCCTTCCTTATCGCTCCTAGGTTCTTTGCTAGTTGGATTAGTTGCAACTCAACTAGATCATAATTGTGATCCTTCTTGACAAGTTTGTAGCCCATGTCAATAACTACACATGGCATAGTGTTCTATTGGCTTGACTGATAAAACTTGTGTGCAATAACTTGAATAACAAGCTTGATCACATGATCTTCTACGGTGCTGATCGACATGCCTCTACCATTTCATTTTCCCTTTGTATTGCTCTTAATAATATCCTTTGCTTGATATCAAATGATGTTGAGATAATGGACTTTGTACACATTGCATAATATTGTTATAATGTAAATTTTGTACCTAGGAGTACCTAGGAGTACCTAGATGGATGTGCAATATGGAAAGATTCCCATGGCATATACTAGATGAGTTGTATTGTAACATTGTGATAATATTTGATGTAATTAATCAATATAGGGGAAAATAATTAAATGTCCAATATTAAATGTGGGGTTAGTGAGTTAGGTAGCACATGGTTTATGTAATACCACTTGGAGGTTTTGTGGGACCTTCTAGCCACAAGGGTGGTTGTAGAGGCAAGACAAGAAGGGAAAAAGGCAAAAAGGAAAGTCAAGCAAGACAAGGCTTGATAGGTTAGCCAAGGGACCTATTACCAATTTTTTATCACTATGCAAAATTGGTAGAAGTGTTGACCAATATCTTTTCATCTAGGGTGTTAGCTATGATCCACATTCTTCTATTGATTCATTAAATGCCATGTATGCATGAGAAGGATACATAAAATGACTGATTGTATTTTATCTCCTATTTCTTTAAGTTTTCTAACCCTTTGAGTTTGTATGTCTTATGCTTACACCATCAAGCTTTGCTAAAAATTTAAGTCAAAATCTTGCAATAAATCCATATTCACATGATCATGGGCAATGATGGCTTAACTCTCAAAATGGTGGTGATGGTGTGAAGCAGTCAGTAGGAAATTAAATCCATGTTTGCATAGTCACAAAAGGTTAATGGTAACCTTGGGTGTAGATGGTGATGTATTGAAAGCCTTATTTTCATGCTCACAAGTGGTTAACTCTAATTATGGATTCAGATCACAAAGATGTGAAAGATTGTATTGCTTGATCGCAATGTTAATGATCAAGTTTAAAGTTTCAATCTGCAATGATGCATTGATGAAGGAAGCAGTTAGTTTAACAAATAGTAGCCTAATCATAGGATTAAATTCTAAGGTCAAGAAGTAAGTTGCAAAGCAATGAGTCCTCTCTAATCATAAGGTCACACAAAGTTAACGAAAACCCATGGTTAAGAATGTGAACATGTGATTCTTTATGTTTGCACATTCATGAGGGGTTAAGAATAATCATGAGTTAAGATTGTAAAGTTGTGGAAAGGATATGTTCACACAGTCGCAAGGAGTCAAGCTTTAACTAGAGTTTCAACTACAACATGATGATTACCTTGATCGTTCGTTCACAAGATTTAACAATCCTTCCAAAGTTTAAGTTGTGACCTTGCAGAATGGTCAAAGAAATTGAAAGTCAACATGGATCGCATTATCACAGGGTTAACCTACTAACTTATGGTTAATATAGTGATGCAATGAAAGCTTGTGGCCGCATGGTAGTGAGGTCAAAATATTGACCCATGGTTTTGACTATGAAGGTGCGAAGAGGTGACACCTTTCTTGTGGGCCCCATTTTGATGTTCAAGTAGAAAGGAATGATGTATCTTCCCAGTTTTCAGATTGAAGACAGATCAATGGATGTTGTATTCTTGCTTTCTCAAGATGCATAATGTTTAATGAAAGTGAGAAAGTGAGCATTCACCAAGTGGACGTATGGGACCAATTTTAGTCTATATAATGAAGATGTGGAAATGTGTCAGGACTATGATAGGTTGGTAGTGCTTGATTGGTCGAGGATGTTGACTATGCCAAGTGAGATTCAATTATGTTGTGACCATCAAATCTTAGCAGATTGAGGGTTGTTGTATTCTCTCATTTTGAAGTTGCATGATGTTTAGTCAATGCAAGAATATGACATGTTGACATGTGGAATGGTGGGCTAGGCATGAAGCTAAGGAAAACAATTGTTTTGATGGAGTGATTGGATGAAGGCAGATCTGATGAATCAATGTGTTCTCTATCAAAGTAAGCTTCAAGTTCAAGTTGTGATGGTGTGACAATGGAAAGAACTGAAGTCAAATTAAGTGCAAAAGGTTATAAGTAAACCAAAGTTCTAGCTATGAAGTAGCAAAATGCCTTCATTGCATGTTCATGGTAGTAAATAGATAACTATGGGTTAAGGTTGTGGAAATGCAACTAGTTGCCATGTGGATCAACCTGTATGATGTGGTAGTTCAGTGTCAGAATGATATGGCATAGGGGCACATTCCAATTGGTCAAGGGTACTGAAATAGACAAAGGAAAGCTTCAATATTTCAAGACCGTTAGATGATACAGATCTACAACTATCATATTCTTGCAATTTGAAATTACTCATAGTTTAACTAAAGAGAGAATGTGACATGATGCCACATGCCTCAGTGGGCCCTATTCTATAAAGAAGATGTAATTAAGATTAGTATTTTCATGACTGTTGATTAGATTAACATAAAAGGTTGTCACCTTTTCTCATTTTGAAGATGCAAGAAGATTAAACAAAGCAAAAATACAAGAGGCAAACACATGTCCTAGTGGGCCTAGATGGTGAAGCTAGAGTAGAGGGAGACAAATCAAAAGATGACATGTGGTACACTCCAAGATGGTTAAAAGATCAAAAAATGTGGTATAGTCACATTTTGATTCAATTGCATAATATCATCAATAAAAGAAACATGAATTCATTTGACATCCTTCATTCAAAGAAGTAGTAAGGAATAGCTAGTCACATGATCATGTCGAGTTAAGACTAACCTAGGGTTAATGCAATGAAATGGTGAAGCTTTGGATCACGCATTCATAGAGGTTATTGGTTGAGTTAAGGATTAAGTGGCACTATAAAATCATGTAGAAGCAATTTATGTTCAACTTAAAAGCATCAAAGGCATTATTATAGCATTGTAGTATCACATGATCACACAGAGGGCTGAAGTTCAATTTTTGAAGGAGTATGAATCGACAAAAGAGAAATGCATTCATTCAATGTCACTCAAGCAAGAAATTGGAGTTACAATATCATGTCAATCATAGGGTCATAAAATGGAATGATAAAGCTTGAGATGTTATGATTAGTTGTGTGATTAGAAAGGGTAAAAAGTGGAGTTGCGATCTTACGCCAGTCGTAAGGTTGCAAGGAGAAAGTATTGAAGCTAAGATATCATGATAAAGACTTGGAGCTTTGATGTTACAAATTGTAGTCTATCAAGAAATATCGAGACAAAAGGCTGAAGAGTAAGATGATATGATCGTTGTCTGATCATGTGGTTATGACATTGTAAGGATTTGTCTTGATCATAGGATCATAAATATAGAGCATGAGAGGCCTAATGGCATAGAAAGGACATGATCATAAGATTAGGAAGGAAAAATATTGGAGTTGACATGTTACGATGAAGCCATAAACTCAAGATGTTAAGATGTTAAGATGATATGATAATTCCTTCATCGTGAGAACATAAAGGTAAAATGTGAAGCTTCTGAAGCTACGACAAAGAAAGTATAGCTGCTATTTTGTGGTTGCAAGGAGAAAGGAATAAAGCACTGGTGTTAGGCCAAGTCTATTTTGTGACATCATAAAGGTCTAAATGTTGACTACCAAAGACATGAAGTGGTTGATTGGCCATGATCATGATATCATAGGGAAAATGAAAATGAGTTAAAATGTTGTGCCAAAGGAGTGTAAACTATGATCATAGGATTGTGAGAGGCTAAAAGGTATGTTTTAATGTCATGGTAACTCAGGTATTGTATGGTCATATAAGCCATTTCTAAGGCTTACGATGCTGCAATAAAAGGTTTAATTCATAACGATCATAAGATTGTAAAGCCAATGCTTCCCTCCAAAGATGATACAAAGGGCTTCTTCTCCAGTGTATCTTGAGATTGTGACATCATGGGATTGAGAATTAAAAAGGTTCAACAAAATTTCAAATTTTGCATACGTGGATCTCACTAGGAAGTCAGCTAAGAGTTTGACTAAAGGTGGCAGAAAATAATAGGTTCAAGTTTAAATTATGGAACTAGACTAAGGAAATATAAAGATTTGATCTCACATAAAAGTAAAGTAGAGAGTGAAAGAAAGGATCAGATATTTTGAATGGCTGCAGAGAAGAAATGCACATGGTAGGAGTAATCAAAGATGTTGTGGCTCTATCAACTGATGTAGTTAAAGAATTTCATGATTAAAGGAAAATAGAAGAAAACAAAATTAGTTAAAGGACTCCTGCAGCAAGTACCACCTAGTGAATTTCATAACCATCTTCCTAGTTTTACCCACATATAGAAAAGGTAGAATGTAAATGTAACTTTCTAGAAATATCTTTGTATTCTTCCAATAGTCTTTCGACATGTGTCATTCTATTTAAAGCTTGTTTCAATCCTTCTCTTTATAAGGATTCCCAAGATGTGGAAAAAGGGGTTGGAATGTTGGAGTTTTTATGCAAAAAATAGTGTTGTCATGATTTCTTAAGAGTCCTTCATAGCTTTTTCTATAGATTACTTTACAGTCAGTTTGGATGAATGTTGTGAAACTACCTTTGAAGCTTAAATAGAGGAACAAAATTTAGAAGCCTTTCTTTTGTCTCATTTTTCTATTGAAAGCACTGATCTAATATAACTTTTGTGATTAATATTTAATCCCTGAGTTATGTGTCTCAATCTTTATCTGTAAGTGAGGTTTGGAGTATTCATATAGGTTGCAAGTTATGACATTGTGCTTTCTTTCAAGTTTTTTGGAATTGTGAATGTTATCATTCCCTTTTGCATCTTGTCTAAAGTATATCCTCCTTATGAAATATTTATGTCTGAATGTTTTGAGGTCAATGTTGTGCTTACCCTAATTTTTTAGAAGTGTTTCATCATGTCAAGCTAGTAATGCCTTCATCTTAATGTTTTGGTGTATCACCCCAGTTTTACTTTTTAGTATTTACTTTCAAGAAATCCTTATATCCCTTTTCCTCTCAAATTTACTTTTTGTTTGAAGAAGCAAATAGGTGAAACATCATAAGGAACTAGCCTATAATCTAAAGATTCACTCCTAACTTTGGTACACCCATTACCCAAAAGTGTTTCCATGTTACTCGAAGTGACTGAATTTTACAATTTGGTTGAGGCATAACTTTTAGAGATAATAGGACCATTTGTGAAGATTGGAAGCATGGCATGGGATGTGAGGATTCATGCTTGTTCACATGGATTTCTTGGTTGTGGCTTTGGCTGTGAAGACTTCCATGATTGTATTGCAATGGTATTTTGTTGACTAATACATGGTTATGGATTCTTTTGAACGCTAGGTTTTCTCCCTCAATGAGGGTTTCCCAGGGTAAATCTTGTGTCACATTTTGTAGGTATGTTGTCTATTCTCTTACATGTGGATTTCAATTACATATTTATTTCAGATCTATTATGGGCTATGTGGAAATGGTTATATTTTTGTTGCTAGTTTCCTTACAAGTGGTATCAGAGTTATGGTTTTATTCTCGTAACCCTAGATTTAATCCATGGGAATGCATGAGAGGATAAAATAAAGGATAAGAAATATAATTTCATAGGTTATTTATTACAGATCTAAGGGTTTTGGGTTTTCTATTACGATGGGATGTTGGCAGATTTTAGGCATGTGAAATTGTTGCTCAAAATTATTTTTTGGATGTTTCATTTAAATAGGGATTTTAGGGGGGAGCTTGTAGAAATGATCTCCTGAGCAAAAATAGACCTCACCATTGGATCCAAGTCGATGTTTCCATAAATTTTGATATATAATATACTCTAGTTTGGCCACATTGATAGAAAAGGAAATTTTTTTTTTTAGTTTCAACTCATGATGGCCATCAAATTTAATCCTATCAGAATTTTCTTCAAAAAAAATCATAGTGAAAATGATAAAAAGACTGTTTTGGTAAAATGACCATAACTTTCACTTAGGATATTAAATTTTAAACTTCTTATAGGCGTTGGAAAGATAATTTTGAGTACTACAACTTGGTCTAGGATTAATTCTATGATTTTGACATCTTGTCAACTTTTAAGAGTTCAAAAGTGTTACATCCCAATTTTTGACCTAATTTGAAATATAGCCATTGACGTTCACATGAAGTTAGTTGGCAGTTTAATTTTTTATAATGTGGTGAAATGGTAAGATAGCTAGTCATTATGATTTCAAGTGAAGATAACATGCTAATTGATTGTTAATCGTGAATTCATGGAATTGAGATGAAGGTTAACTACTATGATTATTTATGATTAAATAATTTATAATTTAATTACGAAGAATTCCCTTATAGGAAACATGTCGAAGGGGTGGAAGCATTCTCAAAAAAGAATTAGGTAGGAGCATCACCATCACAGGGCAAATGGGTTGAGGACTTGGAGACTCAAAACAAGATACATCTATGGGACCCGCATGAGCTATTTAAATAAATAAATTTAGAAAATAATTGGGTTAAAATATAAAATGTATCTCAAAGGATTCTAATTTATCATTCATCATATTATTTTTTAATAAATATTTATTTATGTGCATATAATATAAAAATGATTTGGCACCATTATAAAAAAAATTATTTTTAAATGATGTTTATATGTTCATATAAGTTTTTAATAATATTCAAAAATTATAATAACATTTGAATTAATATAATTTTCAAATTAGAACCTTCCAACTCTATTCTTTCCAATTTAATATTCTTTACTTTTAAACGATAATAATTGGCAAGATAAATCGATTTAATATTTGGTAATTCAAACTGTCTTATTATCTTCCAATGTTATTCTTTCCATTTTAATATTTCTTGCTTTTAATTGATTATCACTTGGCTTGAATATCAATTTAACTCTTGGAATTCAAATAGTTTATAATCTTGAACTAGTGGTAGTCAAAGAGCCACTTTTCTTTATATGTAGAATTGAGAATTGGGAGAAAAGGGTATTCATTTCCTTTTAAGCACCCAACTACCATTTTTATTTTTAATACCAACTTCCTTTCAATAGTCTGGGCAATAATCTTAAATTAGAAGGAGCCAAGAAGATCACGAAATGTTTATAAAAGTCGTGAGAGGAGTTGGGGAGAGATAATCTGCATATTGGCTACAAATCTACTTACCTCTCTACTACTTTTAGCACCCATCTACACTTCCATGTGCAAGAAGCATTCTACTGTTTAGCACTTAGTCATTAAGGAAAAGATACTCTGAATTGAATACATCTACAGTGTCCAAAGGAGGACAGATTTTCCAACTCAAATTGCAAGTCTTCAGACATAGTAAGAAGATATATAATTTAGGTCATGGATTTTCCTTCCAAAGTTTTTAAGTGCATTCATATTTTATAAATTCATTCTTTTTGAGTGTACATGTCCAACTGTAGATGGCTCCATATTTTCTAGGACTAGTGTATGCATTCATGTTCATAAATTTTCCTTTTATGAATGGAAAGTCCGATTGTAGTCGGCTATGAGAAATAAGACATATGTATTGTGATTCCTAGTTCTTCTTTATTTGATTACTATCAGGTACATATTGATAGAGCTGAAAATAATGCAAAGGCTTTTCATATTCATAACCTTTTATTTCTTGATCTGAATGTTAAAACCATAGCTAGCTATATGTTAATAGACTATAACACCTTGTTGATGGTTTCTGGCTTAATATAGAATTCATTGAAGATCTTCATTAAATAACCTTATGATAACTGTAAAAATTGAATGTATGAATGAACCAATATCAATGGTCATGTTTTTATAATTAGAATACTTATTTAATCCACTAACACCGAAGAATTTAATGGCAAGAAACCATGGAAAGGTGAAGAGGTATAAATGATAACAAAAAAATTAAAATCTTCAAGCACATAGGATTCACTAGCAAGAAGCCATGAAAGGTGAAGAGGAGAAGTTAAACTACAAGAACCAAGTATGAGATCAGATATGAATAACTATGTAATGAAAAACCTTAATAGCTCATGCATAATCCTGTTATTGTAATCTCTTGCTGTCAAGTTGTATGGTGTGTTAAATACCAAGATGTCCAGTGAATAGCAAGGTGACCCCTATCTATTCTGGGTAGGGAAGGCCTTTCTCATTAGAGATTGTAAGGGGATAAAGATGTGGTCTAAGGTTGGGTGGTTAAGCCCTTGAGAATGTTTCACCTCTCCCCGAGTTGTCAGAGGAATAATAGATAAAGATAAGCTATACATTCAATTGTTGTTGAAAAATAAGTATTATTACTTTTATGATGTATATGCAAGAAGGTAAGAATAATTGAGTTATATCATTTTTACAAATAGTTGTGAAGGATAGATTTATCTGATAAATTGATATATCAAACTTCCATTTATATGAGCATATCTCCTAATCTTGAGTTCTTGCAACATTTAAGTAATCAAGAGGAAAGGAATCGAAAGCCCTAATTGTTTCAGTGGTTACTGAAATCCTAAATGATATAGCAGTATTAGGAGCCCTAATTGATTCAGTGGTAACTAGAACCCTAAATGATATAGAGGTATTGGAATCCCTAATTGAATCAGTGGTATCAGAAGCCCTAAGTGATACCGAGGTAACTAAAAGCCCTAAACGAACCAATGGTAATCGATGCCCTAATCGATACAATGGTAAGTGATACCCTAATTTTAAATATAGTGGTATTTAATCATAATCATCATTTTATTTTGAGATAGTGTTTTTTTTTTAGATGGTATTCGTCATGTGATATTGCTATAGTGCTATTTGTGGACTAACTCGAGTGGTTGGAGAAGCATCCCTAGTTTGATTTTGATCTCAAATTTCATGGTATGTGGTTTTTAACTTCTATAATAATTTTCATTTGTGGTGTTTTCAATTTTTAGTTAAGAAATTATGTTGAACTAATTTTAACCATCAATCCCTTTTCATATGAATGAAACTGATTTAACTGACTTCCTAGGAAGATAAAGTGATAAATATATTCTTTGAGTATGTTAGTTGTTAATTTAGACCCAGGAAAATGGGATGTTATAAAAAGTTAGGTGTTATTTATTTTGAGCACAAATTTGGGCATAACTTGGGCATACAAGGTCAAAATTTGGACTTTGAGTAGTCAATGGAAAGCTCTTTGAGAGCTCTATACATTGGTTCAGATTTGATGTAGGTTTGGCATGATTTATTTAGTGATATATTGATCTGAATGATTTACGATATTTATTGACTATGGTAACCTTATGAGTTTATGGGATTGTATATTTTATAGATTTGATATTTGATGTCATTGTATACTCAAGATATATTTCAGATTAGTCTCATTGATAACGTTGTCATTTTTTGGTTTGGATATGTATGATGAATTATTGGGTCTACAAGTTGTGTAGTGTTGTAACTAGTCTATACTTATAGGTTGCATTTATGGCTTGGATATGGGTTGTCTTTGCTAATTGATCTTTCATTATTGATGCATATTCAAATTGGTGGCTTGGATTTGGGTTGGCTATGCCCTAAGTCACATAATTTTTTAATTTTTCTTCATGTAGAAGGGATGAGATGTTGTTACCAAGTATAGTCATGGTGGAGAATTGTGGTTGACTATTTTATGTTGATGGGTTAGACACTTTGAGAGTTAGTTTCTCAATTCATGGATTTGATCATGGTGCCATAGATTTTGGCATGACATGGTTGGATATATAGGTAATTAATTGGTGCTTATTGGTTTGGATTCCTAATTTGGTTATGGTAGTATATCTTCATTGGTTGAGAATCATAGTTATTTAGTTTCTTTTGAGGATCTCATGGAACTTTGATTTATTTGATGGTTTGATGCATTAGTTAATTCTCATGGTTAGAGGATGGTTTTTCATCATGATGCCATGGATAGCTTGGATACATAGTTTAGTGGGATCTTGCAAAATTGATGAGGTGGTAGTCCAAGATTAGTTCCTAGTATGGTTTGTATCTTCTTGGTTTGGAGATCTTAGTTCCTTTTGGTACTAACACTTTGGTTGTGCAAGTGTACACATTGGATTATCTTCATGTAGGAGATGGATTTTATGATGCCATAGGTGACTCAATACCATAGTTGAGTGGGAATTTTTGGCATTGATATATTTATTGAGTGTTTGTACATGTTGGAGGTTTGTCTTAGATCCTTTTTTGTAGAAGCATCTTTGAAATTTACATGGTGCACTTGTCACCTTCATGATGTGTGGAGATGGTTCTTCATGATATGTGGAGATGGTTTTCTTCATGGTGTGTGGAGATGGTTGCATCTAAAGGATGCATGGGGTTCTTAGTAAAGGTATAGTTTATGCTTTCAATTAACATTTTATCCTTGGTGTTAGGATGGTTTCATTATTATGTAATGGTGTATTCTTGGTATCTGTTTAGAGTGTTGACATATTATGGTATGCTCATGTAGAGCATGTTATCTCTTTGGTTGAGATGGTTTAGATCATGTTATCATTTTTATGTTCCCGAGGCCATGGTTGGAACTTTGACATTAATCTTAGTTTGGTTTCTTGGTATTGAGTGCATTGATCATTTGTTGGATACATCATCATATTGCTATGTTTCATTTGGAGTTGGCATGGAGTGATTGGTAACAAATGCTTATGGATACTAAGGGATGGTGGTGATGTCAATTTCTCTTGGATTAGAGATATAGTTGTTGAGATGGTTGATGATTTCAATAGGAAGTCTGAGGGGCATTCACCTGATATGAAATTGAGAGGATATTTTTCTTAGATGAGTCTTGGTTGGAGACTTAGATATCTTGATGAGCATTCTCATCCCCCATTCTTAGTCTACTCATTGATTTTTTCTACTTGAGAGGTATAGTCCATTTTTTCTCTCAAGTCTATTATGGTTATGCTTATCTTTCATGAATAAAGATCTTGAGCTATGGTACATGAGCTATTTATAGAGGATTCATTTGAAAGGTGGATTAGCATTGCTTATCTCCTTGTGCATATGTTTTTTGTTATGTTGGGAGATATTTTTATATTGGGCATATTCCTTGGATTAGGAATGGTTATTCCTTGTTCTAGGAATGGTTTATGAGTTTGATCTTCTTGTGAGAGAATTACATCCATGATTAGTTATATGTTATGGTCTAGGTGTTTTTGTGGCTTCTTGGTTGGGGTTTTATGGAGGAGATCATACTTGTACAGTTTACATCTAGAGGTGTGTGTAGAAGGACATGATATAGGTTATCATTTGCATGACATCACTTTAGTCTTGGTTATATTCCTAGATGTTTAGTTTCACTTACATTGGATTTGAAATTGGTTGGAGCATGTGATCACTAGTTTGTGCTTATGCATATCATGCGATAGATGACATGGTTATTCCTTTATCACTTTCCTTTCTTGGTTGTGGAGAACTTGGGAGAGTGTTGGAGACTTGTTGTAAGAGTTGTTATTGCAAGTTATTGGTTTATGTATTTTGGATGTCCTTGATACTACATGGATTCACTTCTTTGAGATGTTATGAGTGGATTGGTTATAAATTTGATAGTATCTTTTTGTAATGGGAGCTTTTGAGGTATGGATAGTTGGATGGGTTTGGCACTTGTTGTGGGTTTTATTTCACCTATGGATATTTGACAACTACAAATACATGTGATTTCCTTTGGATCAATTGGTTGTGCTTGACATTTCAATTGGTACAAGATTTTATGATTCTTATCTAATAGGTTGGGTAGCTTTCTCTTTGGATGACTTCTATGTATTTTTGGTGGTAGTGGCATAATAGGAGGTGGCATCATTCATGTTTGAGATGTTTGATACTTCAATTTTTTTCCAAGTACTGGGATAGAGCACATGGTTTACTTTTATCCATGATGGTGAATGTGCTAGGAGGAATTTTTCCCTTGTTCATTTATGTGGCTACAAATTGACTCTATGAAATATATACAAGTGGGAGATTGTTGAGATAATGGGTGTTGTACACATTTCATAATATTGTTATATTATATTATTTTATTTTATTATGTAATTTTTCACATAGGAGTACCTAGATGGCTATGCAATATGGAAATATTCTCATGGGATATACTTAATGAGTTGTATTGTGACATTGTGATAATATTTGATGTAATTATTTAATATTGGAGAAAAGAATTAAATGTCCAATATTAAATGTGGGGTCAATGGATTAGGTATCACATGGTTTATGTAATACCACTTGGTGTTTTTGTGGGACTTGCTACTATATAAGTAGTCATAAGCGTAGTTGTAGAGATAAGACAAGAAGAGAAGAAGGCAAAAAGGAAAGTCAAGCAAGACAAGGCTTAATAGGTTAGCCAAGGGAACATTTGTGAAGGTTGGAAGCATGGACTAGGATGTGTGGATTCATGCTTATTAACATGAATTGATTGGTTGTGGCTACAACGTTGAAGGATTACATGATTGTATTGCAATGGTATTCTGTTGAATAATGCATGGCGATGGATGCTTTTGGAGGCTTGGTTTTTTTCCCTAAATAATGGTTTCCTAGGGTATATCTTGTGTCACATTTTGTGGGTATGTTGTCTTTTCTCTTGCGTGTGGATTTCAGTTACATATTTGTTTCAGATCTATTATTGGCTATGTGGAAATGGTTATATTTTTGTTCCAAGTTTCCTTACAAATGGTCTTCACTCTGTCTAGAACAAGGTATCCAGTCACGTGATGGATTATTGACTTTGTGATCCTAACTGGTTTGTTCTCCAACCACAATTTCTTATCATATATTTAGCTTAGCATAATATTTATGCATTCAATCTTAAATACCTTTGGAAATTCTAGGGTAGGAGATAACCCTTTCTCTTCCATGACCTTCTTCTCATCTCTCAATATACTATTGTTGCACAACCTATCATAAGCATTTCTTATCTCAAAATCGTAGATCTCTCTAAGTTTCCACATATAACATGACCTAACATTGTGTACCATGATCACTCTGGGTGGAATTGTAGATAATGCCCCTAAAGAATCTCTTGTTAACATAATGTCTAGGTATGCCTTTAATTTTGATGGAGGACATGCACCATTTCAAACAATATGTGCATTACGCTATTGCAATGTCTCCTTCTAACTAATAGATGTAGATGATGCCATTTTAACAATCTAGTGTTTTAAAATCAAACAACTTCACAACTTGGCTGAAATACAATTTCACACCACTTACTCATTAAGCTAATGACACACACTTGAATCTCTTCACAACTTTGCACAAATTGCTTTACAATTTCTTGAATTCTTTTTCTCTATAAATTCAAAATCCTGGTGAGTCAAAATAAGCTTCAAAATCCACTATATAGGTTCAAATGGTTAAATTAAGTCTCCATTAAATGATCCATGTCATTACTAGGTGTATAGTGAGTGCATAACAACTATCTTATCTTACTCAATAGAACTCGGTACACACACACCTTTCAACTTTGGTCAATTGGTATCAAGACTTAGTTCCTACTAACATTCAAAACTATCACTCAATCTCTACCAAAGTTTTAACTTGGTACCACTATAAACTTCAGCTCAAACATTAACTTCTATCCTTATGCATCTAACATTACGCTGATTTGGAATTGCATGCATATAGTATTAGGAACTAGTGTATGATTTATCAATTTGAAACATAGTTCCATACATACCTTATCATCTAGTTTGAGGTGGGGGAATCACCTAATCCATTGGATTCAGCGATCACAACTTCTCCATTTGTATTATTTCCTCCATATGACTTCTTGCTCCATGTTTGATTCTTTTAATTCCTTACTTCTTCAACATTGACCTTTTCATTTCCATTTTTTTCCTCAAAATTGGGTATTGGTGCTTGGTTCATTCAATCCTTTCTTAGGTGATGAACCTTCTAACAATTGAAATATATTGGTGTTAGAGTAGTGAACTCTTAGATTTCCAATAATTAGTGTTAGAGTAGTGTACTCTTGGTATAAGTCTTATCACTTGGTAGTTAAAAATCTTGAAGATGGAAGCCTACAAAATGAGAAAGGATTGTATTTCAATTAAACTCTCATTTAAAAATTTATTTCACATCAATTTAATCATTCACATCAACATAATATTGTATCTACCTTCTAACTGCATGAATATAAACTCATAAATGCACAACACATTAACACCCATATTTGGCAATGCAGAAACCCTCCAAGGTGAAGGTAAAACTATGATAGGGATGACACCCACAAAATCTTCACTACTACAGCAATAAATTTGTACATGCCTTTCTTTATAAACATTTGACATCTCAAAAGAAGTAAGCCTATGAATTACACCTTCTAGAGTTAGGGTTTACCTAGTGTACATCTGAGTTCTTGTATTGTAGAAACCCTAATAGCATAAATATGAAGTATAGTTCTCAGTACCTTACTAATTGTTGTTTCATCTTCAATATTTCCTTTAGCTCCTCTAATAATATTGGCAACTTCTTTGATTATTGTGTAATACTATACTATGTTCTCACTTTTTTTCATTCTCATTTCATCAAACTTATGTCTTAGGTTTTCTAATTTGGCTCTTAAGGTATTATCATCTCCTCCATAGATGATCTTCAATTTATCCCACATTTCCTTTGAATTCTTGCACTCCTTTAGGTCATCAAACTTAACATAGCTTAGGAATGAAGCAATCTCCAACATTAACAGATTATGTTTATTCTTTTCTCTTAGTTATTGAGCAGTGAGAGGGAGTCTTGTTATGTCCACATATGCATTGTCTAGAAAATCCAATGCAACATCACCAATACTAGCTATATGTAGTTTTCCACGCAGGAAAATTTTCTTTTTTCAACTTTGGTACCTCTCTTTTGTATGCCATGATCTTTAGCTTTGAGTATTTTCAAACTTCTCTCTACAAGAACCAATGCTCTGATATCAATTGTTATAATATTTAGAATAACTAAGAGTTGGGGGATTTGTGGGGGGGGGGCGGTGGGGGGTGGGGTTGGGTCAGTTATCCAAGGTCCAAATGTACCAATTAAACAAACAAACACTTAAACAATTTCAAGTATCATCATTCCATTGCTTAGTCTCTAGTGTAAACTATTAGTAACATTAGCCAGTTGTCCATTGTTCTAAAATAACATACTTGCAGAATGTAAACCTTAATCAGTAAAACATCATAATAAAATCCACACAAGTTTGACCCAAGGATTTAACATGGAAACCCAATTTCGAGAAAACCACCAGTAACATGTCACCAATTTTCAGTCTTTTGAAGTGAGCCCTGTTAGGAGCCAACCCTGTTAAAGGTTACAATACACACTATTAAGTGTGACCTTGTTAGGAGTGGCCTTTTTAGAGGAATTTAGAACATTTTATTAGAATTTTTGTGATGTGGAGCCCAATAAGACTCATAGGTTTATTCAGTGTGGTTTTCCCCCAGATTATATCTATGAGGGTTTGGGAGCAATCCCCCAGTGCACTCCCTTCCATAGTAAAGGGTAGGGTCAAGGGGAAACACCCCTATGAGGGTTTTCAAGGGCAAAACCCCCAAAGCCAAAAATGACCTTATATTGTAAAAGGCGTCAGCTACCATTTTTCTATTGGACGACTTATTCTAGCCCTAATTTTGTAAGCAACAAAAGCTTGTATAAAATGGCTTAGAGTTAGGGATTTCATAATGTATGATGATATTGTTGCTTCTTGCCAAAGTATTGAGATGTAAGGGATTTCATTTTATAATCACTAGATTATAATATTATTGGACTTGATGTTGGTGGACATAACCCAGGGATTAGGTGAATCACATTAAATATTTGTGTTGTGTGTTCTCTTCTATGCAATTTATTATTTTATAATATTGGTTATATTTGCATGTAACTATTATTTATGTTTGTGGCTAATCATAACAAGAATGCCACCTAGTTAAAATATTTACATAGACTATTAAGTCCTTATGACTGTATGTCAACCTTGATTAAAGGATTTTAAATATTGTTCACAATGGTTAGAAAGTAACAACATATTTGATCTGTTAAGAATAACTCACTTTGTATGTATACATCTCTATTAAGCTCCCATGTACTAATTCACTATCTAGCCTCCGTTGTCATCTCAATCTTAGATTCATTTGGAAACCCTTCAAGCCATCACCCTTCACTTCTTCTTAGATCAACTAAGCCTTTTGCTTAGATTTGCTAGTCAACAACATCGATAACAACTCCAACTCTTTGGAACTTCATGCGCAAAGTCTCTTTGCATACACACACACACACACACACAAACACACACAAAGTTCTCCTCTATACCTCCTTAAATAGGAAATTCTAATATTTTTTCAATTAAACATAGTTGTAGATCTTAGGGTTCATGATTTGATCCATCAGATACAATGTATCTAATCACCATTTTGTTTATCACTTCTTTTCTAGAAATTTCTCCTTGAGTTCATCTCTTAGGTCAATTACCTAATCCTCTCCTAGAATTAAATGATCCAACTCATCTATCCTTATCTTCAACATGCTTTCCATATCCCAAGAAATTAACTTAGTTGGCTGGAAATTATGATTCCTCACAATTAGTTAAAATGTTGTTCCTTGGCCAACACTAAATTTTGACACTTGGTCATCACTAGATTATTCGGTCACTATAGAACTTCCTTCTTTGCATTAATACTATCACTTGGTCAATATTGATGCTAGGTCAACACTGGATTTTCTTGGCACATATGATTGACACTAGCATCACTTGGCATGTTCAACAAAATTCTTTAGTCTTTTACTCTTTTACTCGATCAAGCCTACACATTTGATCTACCTTTGTTCACACTTTCAATACTTGAACATTATTGTCTTCTACTCTTGCAACATGATTTAAATAATCAATACATCTTATCAAAGTCTAGCTAATCAAGTGTCCATTTGTAGTTTCCTCTTCATAACTCAACCTATCCTCTAGATACTTTTGTTATGAACAACTTCTGAAATCCTCTTCATCAATCAAATAGATATGACATTTAGATTAGATAGCAAACTATCTCATCTATAGATTTGACATCAATGACACACATAGAAATTATTCTAATTATAGTTTCTAGCATGTAGAAGATCATGGAACCTCATAAAACCTAGAAAATCCAATGATTGGAATTAGAAATAATGACTATTTGTGGGTGTAGAGGTTTAGAGATATGTATTTGAAGGGGTCTCTTAGTAAAAGTGGTCTGATTAGGCCCAATTCAAGGATAGAAGGGCATTCATTCTAATAGATGTTTCAAAATGTTTATGCTTGATTTTGGAATTTTTTGTTGAAACTTGAAAAGGGTACATGGCTATGTAGTTTTTTAACTTGATTAGGAGGGCTTCTAGGAATACAACCTACTAGGAGAAATTTGGAGCTTGGACTTAGAACCCAAGAAATAGTGAGTATAAAACTTTATAACAAGTTGATGTGAGTGTGTTCAGATCCTCTAAAGGTGTTAGAAAACCATTGAATTTGGGAACCCTAGTTCAATGCATTTGGGTGAAGTTTAGTGAAGGTGAAAGGATGGAGAAGATTGAGATATTAGAAAGCTAATTGTAGATGGATTATTTATTGTTTCTTGGAATTTGATCAAGACCAATAAACTCTACGTCAGTTTCTATTTCTCTGAAAGGGGAAACTAAAGGTGACTTGAAAATAGGTGAAGAAAAAGAAGAGAAGATAGCTAAGGAGAAGATACTTAAGATAAAATTTGAGGCAAGAGACACTACAGGGGTAGTGAAGGAGTTTCTAGAGAAGAACAATCTAGATTTGGATGATATTGAAATCACTCAAGGGCCTATTCATTTAGCCACTCTTTCTAAGAATTGAAAAACTGAAATTTGCATCAGTTGTACAAGACAAAGAAAGAGTAGATATTTTGAGATGTCATATGTAAGACAACAATTTTATAGGTCTTGTATCCAATTTTATTGAAAATATCAAGCGTATATTTATAAAGGAATCATTTGATTATCCTTCAAATCAACTAAAGAGTCTCATAGATTTTGTAAGTATACACTTTGAATCTCTAGAGAAGTCACATGACAAAGGTCAAGAGTGAATTTAACTCAAATGGAATCAATTAGTTGAAGGGGATGATTCATAGTGATAGAATATTATTGGCTAGTATTTTAAATAGTATTCAAAATTCCTTATCTAAATGAGAAAATGTGTACAAATCATGTCTATCATTTTCAAAATTTGTTAAGGATATTAAGAAGAAGATAAATGATAATGAAAATAATTTTGTATGAATTTTGATATGTGGATCCATATTTTTCCATCGATGTCAAAGGGGAGTGTATGACAATACAAAATGTATATAAAGCTATATTCATCCCCAAGAGAGTATTGAATTTTTGAGTTTTGAAGTGCATGCATATGTGCTACTATTTTTGACACTTAGTCATTTTTTGCTAAGTGTTTTTGTCAACACCAAAGGGGAGGATTGTTGAAAAAAGATATTGCACAAGTTCTTTGATGTTGTCATTTATGGTAACTCAAATTAGTATACTCATTCAAATGACACTCTTTGATCATATTGGGAGTCTTCTTCTACATTTGTAAAGTCTGATAAAGAGAAAAGCATATTGCATTATTTAGTATTTAGTCTAGTGCTAATTTTTAGATTAATATCTTGAATCATGGATCATTAGAAGGAAGGGAAATGGATGATTGGACTACCTTCTTCTATATTTGTATGGTTTGATGATATTTCAAGTGAAAGTTAGATGCATCTATGTATAAATTTCTAGATAGACAAAAAAAGAGAATAATCTTGTTGTAGTTGATCATTATACAGATATGATATGATGGAGCAATTTTGGTAATTATTTTTGTGATCCAAGATACTTAGCTAAGATATGTGGTAACTATTGGAAAAATGGTCAATGCTCCCCTCAAAATTTATGGCAAGGGACTAACCATCTCTTATGGATTCTATAAGTCTAGTGGTTGTATTGGGAATTACCAATTTGATCTTTTGGTGTGACAAAAACCATATTCATAACAAGTGGTATCAAAGCTTGGTCATGGGTTTGAATCCCCTCAGGTGACACTAATGGGGCTATTGTTAGAGAAATGATTAGTGCTCCCCATGGGATTCATAACAAGGGACTAATTGTCTCTCATGGATTCTATAAGTCTAGTGGTTGTGCTAGGCATTGAAAGGTCAAATTTTTGGTGCAATGACAACTACACTTGTAACTATAATGCTTGTTTAGTTATTTTGGTCCACATAGGTATTTGCATTTAGGTTTAATTGATAATTTGTACACATTTGATTATCCTGCTATGTGTTATTGAGTAGATATTTAGTCAATCTAATTACTTGTTACCGATATATATGATTGATGTGTTTCATCATTTTGATAAATCTAGAAGGTGTGTATATTGATTGTGCACAATTTTATGTGCACAAGATAATGATTTGAGATCTAAATCAAAGAAAATTAGTGTGATAGAGACGTAAGAAGTGAAGTGTATGAAATCAAACTATTGTACTTAATTGAGCTTGCATTTTGGCATTTGTAGATGTTGTTTCTCATTTTAATCAATATTGTGATTATCTTATATGTAGTAATCCTTTTCCTTTTGAGTAGTGAGCTCTAGGTAGTGTGTTAAAATGCATGTGCATTCCCTATTACAATGCTTCTACACAATATTTCCATCTTGTGGGTTCATTCCCACTATTGTTTTCTCCCTTAACCAAGTTTCCACATATAGAAATCTGTGTGTTACGATTTTGTATCTTTCTTTTGATTATGTATTAAGTGGTTAAAGAATCAAGTTAATCCAATTAAAAGTTTGCATAATATTGATTGCCCTCCTCCCCCCCCACCTCCAGTGTTCCTTAAGTCCAATAATATTAAAATGGAGGCTAAGCCACTATCACCTCAAGAAAGTATATGCATCATAAAACTAATCTAAAAGTAAAGCATGAGAATAATGCATGAAATAATATTAACTTTTTGTCTTTTGTTTTTTTGCTAATGCAAATGCCTAAACAATATATGAAAGGAATTATTTATAATTATATGTAATAGAAATAGATCTAGACATTCAAGTCAAAATGGAGATGCTATGAGTTGGGATAAACAAAATGTATAATAAGGAAAGGGAAGAAAGGAATATATAGACATTGTGCACCTTTTCATAATGCACAATTAGAAGGAAGATGACCCACTAAGCTCAAGTATGAGTTAAGTATTGCTAATGGTATAATGATCCTTCATGATAATGATCAAGATGAGTTGGATTTGAGGGGATATGATAGGATGATGTAAGAAATAAAATATGCCAATTATTTTAAACACAAACTAACAAATAATAGACATCAACCTATAAGTACCTAAAACAACAACTAGAAGACAATACCATCCTATAGTTTCAATTTAGAGCTGAATTATAGGTTATATATCTCCTTAGGAATTTTTTTGATGGGTATAAATTTATTGAATTGTTGTGTACCTTGTACTTTGTCTTAAAAAAATTTGGACAATTTGTTAGATCATGTACTTTCCAAATGAAGTGTTGATAGATTCACCACCTATTCCTACACACAACTAAAAAAATGAAAAAATGTTGTAGAAAGGGGTTTTCTTTGGTCAAACCTCGATTGAGAAATCAACATTGAAATTGAAATGAAATTGCATGAAAAGTAAGTATGTTTAAAAGTAAAGGTAAATGTTATATCTACCTTGTATACCTTCATAAATGGATATTGAGATTGCACATATTTCTAAAGATGTGTGTGTGTTTCTTGTTTATAGTTGTTGAACTTTGGAATGTAGAATTGAAACAAGGATGCCTTAATAAATGCATAGATCTATGAATATTGCTCATAGATATTCAATTTTGTTATGCTTGATGGATACTTTCTTGTAAGGAAAAATGTACGTGGATGGACAAAAGGATCTTCTTTGATGATTAAAAAATCCTCTTCTTGGCTGTAAGGTGAGAGAAGCTTTCTATTATGGATAAGATTGCCTTTAAAATGCCTTGGATTCTTGGATAATGTGGTCTTGAATTTTCTTGAAAATCTTGAGAGCACATACAAAATATCCATCTTGGTTGCTTGTGAAGTTTGAACGAGGAGAGATAGGCCACTTATAAAAATCTCACAAAATTTTAGTATTAAAAAATTAGAGGAGGCCAATACATGATCTAATTTCACACTAAAAAATTACAATATACCACCCATTTCACTTTGGGCCCAATCTTGGGGTACACATTTCCTAGGGCATCATGTACCTAGGTATACATCACCCAAGGTATTCTAGATATCTAAGAATACATGCTAATATTTGAATGAAGAGACAAAATAAAAGAATAAGATGCTAGATTTGAGGGAGATGGGTTGTCAGATCAAGCATAATAGACATTCTAAAAAATGCCAAAATGGGGCCGAATGGGGATCTCATTATATTAGCTTAAATTTTAGGATGGTGTAATAAAATGATAAGTTGTACATTGTCCTTTAGGTAGGACTTTGACCCACTATTTAGATGTTAATATATTCCTTAAGGTCAATAGATTGGTCAACCTTGACATGAACTCTATTTTAAGGATGAGAAAGAAAAATAATATTCTTGTTCAACATGAATAGTATTCCCTAGAAAGTCCAAAATTGCTATAGACAAGGCCACACTAATAAGGGGAGATTGGGGGATTTGATCCAAATAGGAACTTGGATGAAGTGTTTCTCAAAGATAACAAAGTTTAGAGCTTGTGAAGAGAAAGTGAGAAAGGGAATGCAAATGTACTAGGGACACATGTTTTAAAATGGTATTAGAAAACTCAATTTCAACTAGTTGAAAATTAAAAAAAACTTGGTAATATTTTTTAGGGCCTACACACAAACCCCATGAGTTGATCCAAGAAGAGCTGACCCAACTCCTTAGCATGCTTTTAGATGAAATTCTAGTAACAAAATACTCAACACAGATGGATTTTCTAACACATTTACACATATTGTCAATATCATGAATAGGTGAAACAACAATGGACAAATAAGAGTTACATTGTAAACCATTTTTAGGATGAACTTGTAAGGGTAGTATAGAGTCATTTTCTTGCACTTCCAATCTAGCAACCCAACTTCAAATATTGGGCCACTCTAACTTTTCACCATGAAATAGAAAATAATCACTTACAGATAATGAAGACTAGTGAAAGACCATAATAAACACAATGAATTCCACCAAATGTTGAATGCAACCATGATGTCTAAAACAAAAGACTAATATGAACAAGAAAACAAAAGAATACTAACAAAAAAAATGTTTTTCTCTATATAAATAAACTTTCAAGGTATGTTTTTAAGTTTGTTGAGATCAATGAAAGGGAAAAGAGAAACTCATTGCAAAGATTAAATAAATTTCAAATTTGGATGACTTTTGGGTTATATTGCATGTTACTTTTTGTAGTAGATAGAGTAAAAATGAGCAAGTACATTAGAAAACTTAATTTCAACCAATTGAAAATGAAAAGAATGGTAATATTTTGGAGGGCCCCCACACAAACCCCATGAGTTGACCCAGGGAGAGTTGGCACAACTTCTTAGCATGCTTTTAGATGGAATTCTAGTAACAAAATACTCAACAAGGATGGAGTTTGCTATACATTGACACTTTGACACATACTATCACTATCACGAATAGGTGAAACAACAATGAATAAATAAGAGTTATATTGTAAACCATTTCAAAGATGAACTTGTGAGGGTATTATAGAGCTACTTGCTCACACTTCCAATCTAGCAATCAAACACCAAATGCTGGATCACTTTGACTTTTGATTATTAAATATAAGATAATCATCCATAGACAATATAATGAAAGCCCACAATAAACACAAAGAACTCCACCAAAAGGTAGAATGCAACAACGATGTCTCAAACAATAAAATAACATGAACAAGAATATTGATACTCTAATGCAAACTTAAACCCTAACAAAAGAAAAAAAAAACTTTTATTTCTATAAATAAATTTCAAGGGTTCGCTTTTTAAGTTTGTTGAGACTAATTAAATGAAAAAGAGAAACCCAATGCCACAAATCAAATACATTTCAAAGTTGGATGACTTTTAGGTTATATTGCATGTTACTTTTTGCATCAACATTATAGATCATACCATCTGATCCACCACCACTATAATTTAGTGCTTAGAGAGTAAAAATAAGTAAGCAGTAGTAATAGAGTAAAAATGAGTGAATAGTAGTAATAGAGTAAAAATGAGTGAGTAGTAGATAGAGAAGAAATGAGCAAGTAGTAGACAAAACAAAAATAAAAAGCATTATCATAATAAAAAAAAGAAGTAAGATATAGAACAAAAAAGAATAAATAATGCTAATAGAATAAAAATTAAAATAAATACACAACATACATCCTTTCTATGATAGAGCAAAGATTTGATCCTGATCATTAATGTAAAAACTCACACACAATCTAATCCAAAAATATTCCAAAAATCGTCCCACATCCAGTCTTGTCAGCATTATTAATAAAGGGAATATTAAATTCATACCTAAAGCTAGAGCTAGTGATCCTAAAGAAATTTTCAACTGGAGGCCCATCACTTTGTTGAATGTCTCCTACATGATCATTGCCAAAGCCCTCTCTTAAAATTTGGCATCTGCTCCCTCAGATTGTTCAGCTTGAAAAAATTGGTTTTATCAAGTCCCTCTATATCCTGGACAATGTTATTGTTGTTTGGAAGGGTATGGAATGGGCCAATGAATCCAAATAGTAGGTCTTATTCCTCAAGATTGATTTTTCCAAAGCCTATGACTGAATTGAATGACCTTTTATTTTAGCTATGCTTCAAGCTCTAGATTTTGGCCCAATTATTCAACAATCGGTGCAAAAGCTTTTTGGGGATGCCTCTACTTGCATCACCATCGAGGGTGATAGTTTGAAGCTTTTGGGCTCTTCAGGTCTATCTGACAAGGTTGTCCTCTTGCACCTTCTCTCTATGTGCTGGCGGCTAAGGGATTTGACTATCTTCTTGCCAATGCCATATCATAGGGTCTGGTGCATGGCATTTCTCTCCTAGAGTCCACCACTCAGCTAGTTAATGGTCATTTTGCTAATGATTCTTTCCTCACTCTGATTGAGGATGAGGAGAACATTGCCAATGCCTCACAGTGCTTGGATACCTTTTGTCTTGCTTTAGAGTCTGTTATTCAATGGCACAAAACCCTTTGCTACTGACAATCCTTCTTGCCAGGGCCTCTGTGGTTGCAACAATATGGATGAAAATGAGTTCAACATGGTGCAATTTTTAAATTCTTGGGCATCCCCTTTGCATTTCAAGCATCTCATGTGGAGTTGTGGAATATTGTGCTTACTCGAATTGAGAAGAAGCTGTAATATTGGATCACTAAGCCCCTTTCACTTGCGGGGAAGTTCCAAATTTGTTCCAAGGTGCTTGCTGCTACGCATTTGTACTACTCTTCATGTTGGGCTCCCTCCAAAGCCTAGTACCTTAAGCTTGAGCATCTCCTCTGGAACTTTCTTTGGGCCTTTGATGTTGTGCATCACAACTTTCACAAAGTTGCCTAGGATTTTTGTTGTTTGCCCAGAGATTCTGGTGGCCTTGGGCTACTCTCCACTCGCAAATAGGGGATTTCCCTTTGTGCCAAGTGGGTCATACGAGCTCTCATTGGAGATGAGGCCTGGTAAATTTTGTTACGACACTGCATTTCTTCAGGCTTTTCGGTTAACCAGCCGACTTGGAAGGGGATTGGCTTTCCAACCCTTCTTGCGACTCCTAAACCTATGTAGATTTAGGGCACTTTTGTTGCTAAGAGTATTTGGAAATCCTAGGAAGCCATCAAGCCATGGCTTCGCTGGGTTGGTAATGGGTTTAGAGATGGGCTCTCAATGAACCAACAAAACCTTTGGTGGTCACCCATGTTTGCCACTCAAGGTGTGCCTTTAGCCAAGATCCAAGGAGCCAATGCTTTGCGTTTATTTTGTAGGGTTATTAAAATGCCCAAGGATTTATTCTGCAAGGTTACTATGAGCCTTCACTCATGGGAGGATCTACAAGTGCATTATAAACTTATCTAGTTAGATTGACAGACAATTGATCTTCTAGTTTCTGCGACCCATCCCAATTTGTTACACAAGCTTGGAATTCACTCATCTCGCCCTTGATGGACAGACTAGAAGTGGTATCCAACCACTCCAATGACCAGTTACAAGCCTAGGCTAGGGTATCAGTGGCTAATGCCCCATCTTCTAATGGTTGACACTCTCAACTAGCATTAGCATTTGCATTCTTCTCATAAGACTTGGAGTCTTAGATTTGCCACTGTCTAGCATACCATTACAGAGCCAAATATTGCTCACTTTGTCTAGTGTCTCCTTTTCTAGGGTTTGTCGTTGGGTCCTTGGCTTCAGCATGTAGGAGTTCTTGATCCTAGATGCCCTTTTTATGGTTAGACTGAAAGCTTTCTGCATATTTTTTGGTCCTGTAGACGAGCCCAGAATTACTGGCTCTAGATTTATGATTTCTTGAGGCCTTTTCATCTTGAGGCTTTCACTTGGCATATGGCAGTTTTGGGTGATGCTCCCAGACTCCCTTTTAAATGCCTAGATTTGGCATGCTTTCAAAATGGAGATTTTATTTACAATTTGGAAAGATCAAAATGTTGTTTTATTCTCTCACAACTTTCTCAATATTTATGTTGCTATGTACTCTGAAGCACGTATATGCAATAATGTCATGTTGCAAATTCAAGTACAAACTGACAAGGTAGCACTGGAGGTGGCTCACTTGCAGGAGCTACCTATTCACCGGGGAAATGCCCCATGTATGGTTGCCCGTGCGCCTCCAGATGTTTTGTCCAGTGACTGCACTCCTCCTTGCAATTGCTGGTGAGGCTAGAGTAGATTTGCTCGCCGCTCATAGACCCCAGGTCACAGCCTCATCGCTGCTATCCCAGTGGTGGGTTTTGTGGCCGTCACTGCTTGGCCTTGCCTCTTAGAGGTTGGGCTTGGGTTGGTTCCCGGTGGCTCCCCCTGCTACCGCTGATGCGGGTTGGCCGTCTACTCAAGGTGGCTCACTTGTAGGAGCTAATTGCTCACTGCGGAAATGCCTCGTTTACGATTGCCCGTGCGCCTCCAGATGTTTTGTCTAGTGACCGCACTCCTCCTCGCGGTCGCTAGTGAGGCTGGAGCAGATCTACTCGCCGCTCATAAACCCCCAAGTTGCAGCCTCATCGCCACTATCCCAGTGGTGGTTTTCGTGGCCATCACTACTCGGCCTTGTCTCTCAAAGGCTGGGTTTGGGTTGGTCCCTAGTGGCTCCCCCTGCTGCTGCTGATGCAGGTTGGTTGTTTGCTCACCTTGACCCCAAGTGGGTGTTCCCTCGGCTATATTTAGCCATTTCTCCTCCAAGGGCTAAGGAAGATAAAGAAAATGAAGCTGAAAAGGATGTTACTACTACTAATAGTTGGGTTGATGTTGAAAGTTGGGCTACTCCTAAGCCAACCACCAACCTCAAGGATTTTTGGGGTTTTGATCATAAAGACCCTCCTTCGGTTGACATTGCGCTTGCAACTTGATGTTTTTATGTTTTTTTGCTTTTATATGTTTTTTTGATGAATAGTTGATCTCTAGCCTTGTGCCGTTTGAACTCACGAAGTGATCTTGTATTCCCAACCCTTTTTTGCGAATATGTATCTTTAAAATTTAATTAATAGAAAAGGTCTGATTCATCAACAACAACAAAATTCCAAAAATTATTATCTATAATCCATAAATTATAATAAAATAAGAAATTATTAAAAAAAAACTAAAACTTCTATATAAAATTAAATGGCCATTGAACATACGACTTAAATGGTCAACCACAAAAAGTATCACAAACCGCTTAAAAGTCCGGTAAACTGGAGTATAGTACGAGTAGTAAATGCGACTTCGGTTCATTAAGATTATTTTAAATTTAGGCATGAAAATGCCGTTCTACACCCCACGCTGCAAAACGATCCCCGGCTTCTGTAAATCATAAGTCTCTAATTTCCCGAATTTCAATTCCTGTAGGGTAAAGGTTCGAATCCGAGCCCCGAAAGAATGTCTTCTGATAAGGATGAACAGGAGGTAGATTCATGGCTGGTCGACACAACGGAAGAAGACGATGATGATGCTGCTTCCGTGGATTCGAACCCGCGACCACCGGAAAGACAATGGACCCCATCGCTTCCCAGTTATTTACAGGACCTACAGGAGGAGCAAGAGGAAAACCAAACCCTAGAAATAGAGTGGGATACTCCTATTCTCCACAACGGCACGGATGAGTTTCGAACCGCGGACCTCGGGGGCTACGAAAACCCTAGTTTTTCTGACGGTTTTTCTGACAAAGCAGAGGATTTAGAAGAAAATATTGCCGATATTTTTCGTGTCTGGGAAATAAAGACGGATCCTGAACTGGAGAAGGGAACCCTGACGGACATTTTCACGTCTTCTCTGGACGACAGTCCGTCGCATGACGGCAACCGAGATTTCTCCGGCAGCCAAACTTCAGTTGATGCCCTGGATCTGAAAGATCTGGAGAGCGTGGAGAGTGTGATTGCAGCAATGGGTGACCTCAGTATTTCTGTGTCTGATGATGATCGGAATGGTTAGGGCACTTTTGCAGAAAAAGGTTGGAAGAAATTTGGCTTCGATGTAATATCTGCTGTAAATATTCCTACGGGAATCTCAAACGATGAATTTTGAATTAACCTTATTTATGCCCCTGCCGGAGCTGCATACGATTTGCTCTTTTCTTTTCTGGTGCACTTAGTTCTGCATTTTTTATTTTGGCCTCTTCAATTCAACAGAAACATAAAGTTGCACAATTTTCCAGTACTCTGCTGTAACAGCTCAATTTGAATGCGTGTCTTATTATTATTGATTTATTCATTTAGATTGTGTATTTATTTTATGTTTAATGTTGTGGTAAATAGATATATCAACAAATGGTACAATTTTGTACAATTTATTCATTTTCTGTGGGAGATAGATTTTACAAGTTAAATTGTGATAATGTTATCAGGATTAATAGGATTGAACACTGTAGTTTTTGAGTGGAATGTATTGATCCATATCTCATAAGTATTGGTTTACAAGAATCTTTTTTATCATAATTTGGTGAGCTTTCTAATGAATAGTTTGTAAGGCACACCACTTGGTGAAGGTTTTGCAAATCAGGCTGCAAGCAGAGTGTGTTTAACCATGTAGGAAACTTTGTATTTAAGCATGCTCAAGATGGAGTAGTACTAAGATGGGTAATCTGCTGGGAAGTCTTGGTGCTTCACGTATGTGAGCATCACCTAGATCCAATGAGTGCTAAATAATCCATTTTCTTGATAGCATGATCACAATTTTAATTGTTGTGGGAATTATCTCCTACTTATCAATTGATGAGCTTAATGGGCTTTCTAATGAATGGTTCATAAGGCACAACACTTGTTGAAGGTTCTGCAAATGAGGTTGCACGCAGAGTGGGTTTAACAATGGAGGAAACTTCATAGTTAAGTGCGCTTAAGCTAGAGTAGTATTGGGATGGGTGACCTCCTGGGAATGTTGTGATGTGGAGCCTAATCATAATCAGACTCGGAGGTTTATTCGGTGCAGTTTCCCCCCCAAATTATTTCTACGGGGGTTTGGAGGTAGCACCCCTTGCGGGGTCCTAGGGCAGCACCCTAGGTGTGCTCGTTGGTGGGAGTTATTTCCACATTTGCAACCCCAATTTTGTTATCCTACTCAGATGAATACTTGCTTTATTTTCTATGCCATTGAATCTCTTTATATTCATATTGTAAAAACACAATTAAAACGGTTAACAAATGTGAAACTAGATAACATTTGTATTTGAATATTGCATCAAAATCATATAAAAGATTCCTAGGGCAGCACCCTAGGTGTGCTCGTTGGTGGGAGTTATTTCCACATTTGCAACCCCAATTTTGTTATCCTACTCAGATGAATACTTGCTTTATTTTCTTTGTCATTGAATCTCTTTATATTCTTATTGTAAAAACTCAATTAAAACGGTTAACAAATGTGAAACTAGATAACATTTGTATTTGAATATTGCATCAAAATCATATAAAAGATCAATATGCATAAGGAATGATGTGGAACTCATATTTGCATGAAAAGTAAGTGCATTATGTATCATAATATTTATATTCTTGCATGTAAAGAAAGAGTTAATTTAGTGAGCATATGTATGTTTTTCCTCAGGATTGTCCTTGTTAAAGAAAGTTATTTACTTTTCTATGTGTGTTTTGGGTTTACCTTTTGATAAGGGGTGTTGAATATGAACCATTAGAGAGTAGATCTTTTTTTAGGAGTTACATATTGATACGCAAATTTTAAATACTTTGGCTAAAGCCACGTGTTTTCATTATAGTAGATGAATTCTTGCCTAGATTATTATATATTCTCTATCATTACTTGATAGTAAGGCATCATATTTTCATTTTAGAAATACATGTAGAGATATCAGGTTGCATTGATGTTACATTCTACTTATTATTTCTAGGTTGTTAGATATTTCATTCGGGATTAGGTATTGTTTGAGTACAAGGAAAATAGGGAAGCATAAGTTTTGTAATTGGGACATGAGGATGTAATCTTGATCATTTGGGATACAAGGATGTAGCCAAAGCTACTACATGTGTTAAAATTTAGCTCACACCTAGAACCCTAAACACTAAGTTCCACATGCTCTAAAAAATGGAAAAATGGATTAGACTAGTATGGTTTTAATACCTATTTAGAATCTATGAAATGCATTGATCACCTATATCTAATTTAGAAGAGGCAATAAAAACCTTATTTAACAAATGATTTGAGAGCTAAACTAGCAATATAAATCTGTAACATTAAAGAATGAGAGAGAAAATTGATAATATTGTGTGATAAAAGAAAATGTGTTATGATGGTCATTCATTAGGGCATATGGGAAAACTAGGATGCTTGCACCCAAATGCTTTTACATGTTGGAAGGAAAGTTGATCCGCTAGGCTCAAGGAGGCCCAAGCTCTAAGAGGATGCAAGGGTTCCTTCACTATGGAGTTGAAAATGGCTATGCGAAGGAGAAATGCTAGAGTGTACGAAAATAATAGAGAAATTTTTTTTAAGACAAATCATAGACTACAAACTTGATTATGATACTAAATTTGGAAATTCGAAACAACTAACCAATGATTGAAGTTTAAGTTCAAAATGGTGGGAGTGGAGTAAATTAGAGGGTACAAGGTGACACAGCTCACCTGAGGGCCTACAAGGTGCTTGAGACCTTTTTTTTTTTAATGAAACTTATGCTACCTTTAATTCTTTGTGAAATCTATCTATAGCTTTCTCTGCAAGTATGACACAAGTCACCTACACAGATAAAATAAAATAAAATGAAATTGTGGTGTTAGTAGCAGAGGTGTGATAAGATATTAAACCTTTACAAGTGTTAAATTTCATATAAAGAGGCTTACAAGAGTTGTAGATATTTTCTTGACCTCGTAACTAAGATATGAAGAACACGATATGGATGTCTTTACTAATGCTTAGATCTAGACATTACTCCTTGTCTTCCAATCTTAAGTCGTCAATGAATATAAAATGTGAATATATTACCTTGATATATCCTTGAATTAATAGCATAAGTGCCTGAATGTTTAGATCTAACTATCTCTTCAAAATAAGGGAGGTAGGTTTTCTTTTATACCTCACTTAACCATTTTGAGGCTTGAATTTTTAAAGGACTACAAGATTTTGAATTTCACGCTAAAAGAACTAAGACATTTCTCCAATTTAAGTTTTGGCCACTTTCATGTGGAATGGGGTTTCCCCAAGGCATGGGTGACCTATCTCACTCTAAGCTTAATGGGGCACCAAGTTCTAGCCAATCAAGCTCGAAATTGAATCAAGAGTCAATGAGGGCAGATGTATACCCAAAATGCAGATAGAATTGAGGTTTGAATTTAGAATAAATATAAAAGGTTACCCAAAATGAATATAGGTCCTATGTATGGAGATGATAAATGAAGGAAATAATTAAAGGGGGCACACCTAAAATTGAGGGCCCACACATGAACCAAATTGATAAATGGATAAGTATTTAAATATTTATTGATTATATGCATATTAAAAAGTTCAACGATGCATGAAAGTCTTAGCCACTAAAATTAGGCCTAGGTATAGACCAAAATTATATTACGAATAATTTTTTTTCTATTTGATTGTGTAGTTATTTTTAGCAACAACATTTTATATCACACCTAGAGATCCATCATTAGGATGAAAGAGAGTGCATGAGATTTGAGATGTAAGCAATAGAGTAGAACAAACTCAAGAAATATATGAGTGGGACAAGAGAAGTGTAGAAAGAGAGAAGGAATACAAAGAAGAAGCGAGGAAATAAATGATAAAGAAGGTAATAAAAGGTACCAACAAGGAGGAAAATGGAAAAACAAGGAAAAAAAGGACCAAAGAACGTAGGCAAAGGAAGGGAAAATGGCATAAAAGGAAAAAAGTTGTTTAAAAAAACTATAAACAAAGACTACAACTATATATATATATATATATATGCAAAGACAACAATATATAAACTAAAACAAGCAAAAAGAGTATATATTATATAAAATGCAACACACACACACACACACACACACACACACACACACACACACACACACACACACACACACACACAAGCGCACGCGCGTACATGTGTGTGTGTGTAAGAATAAGAAAGTGAATAAATAGAGCATGTAAATAAAATAAAATATATAAAAAGTCAAAAAAAATAAAGGAGAGAACAAATGAACATGCATATAAAATGATATAAATATATTCTATTTTTATCAGTAAAAGGTAAATGCCCCATTTTATAATATAAAAAATATTTATAATATTTTACCCCATTCAAAGTGCGGGCACCATGGGAAGAAAATGCCTAGTGAAGCCCAAGCCCAAGATCATGTATACAAAGGGAGGAACACAGGTATGAACTCCATTACATAGTTTAGAAGGGCATGCGCTCATTTGGAACCATAACTTTACACAAGCCAAAATAATGGTTTGAGGTGACATACCACCTTTACAAAGAAGAATGAGATAATGACACCTTTGCAAATATTTTTGTTACACTTGCCTCTATATGGAGGTCTTGGGTAGGCATCCCTACCCTTACAAAGAGGAATTCACAACAAAGGGAGATCCAAAAAAAAAAAATAC
The DNA here is from genome assembly GCA_028749045.1 of Cupressus sempervirens. Taxonomy (NCBI): domain Eukaryota; kingdom Viridiplantae; phylum Streptophyta; class Pinopsida; order Cupressales; family Cupressaceae; genus Cupressus; species Cupressus sempervirens. The sequence goes on from CM053783.1 coordinate 327,586,521, forward strand.
CAAGCAGAATGCCATGAAGAACCTTTAGATGTTCTTGTGAAAACTTGAAAAAGTTTACTAGGCACTGTGAAAAATAATCATATTGAGAAAGGAAACAATTGTTGGAATGTCTTAATGGGAAGAGTTCTTCTGAGAGGTGGGGGGGGGGGGGGGGGGGGGGGGGTTGAATCAGAAGTACTGGCCTTTATACAACTTTTTCAACCCTTAATAAAATATAACTGAAATGAACATGCATGCATAGAAACATTAACCAATCATGAGAAACAAACATGCATCACCACATAACACTTGAGATTTTGGTGACCCAGAAACCCTCTAAGAATAAGAAGGTAAAACTAGGGTGGGGATGATACCCACGAAATTATTGCAGCAATTGATTTCAACCACTTTTGATGGTTTTCCCTATTAAAGGCCTGCCCTGTTAAAGGCGTCAACACACTGTTAAATGTGACCCTGTTAAAGGATTTCTACACCCTGTTAGGAGTGTGCCTTGTTAGAGGACTTAAGAAAATTCAACTTAGAATGCCACCATGTTAAAGGATTTACATAAGGCTATTAAACCTACCTAACTCAATAGGATTTCCAAATTCCTAATACAATTGTGAGAGAATATTAGAATAATACACCTAAACTAATGCAATCTCTAATGGTGATCTTAGGCTCTTAATCTACTCTTCTATCCCTGATCTCTGCTAGATCTGATCTGTTGATTGTGTTCCTTGTTCTGTTATGTTCTGTTCTGATCAACTAGATGTGTAAATGTTGTCCTTTCCACTAAATCATTGACACCAATGCTTTGCAACGACCTCAATAAAAGGCTATGCTTTTCCTTCTTCTCTCCACTATATGTTCAATGGCGTCAAGACTCCCTTATAAAGATTAGTGGATCGTTATGCATCCTTGAATAAAAAGTTCCTGCTCAAACCCCTAAAATTCACCCATTGGCTGCATGCAATTCCAATTTTCTGATGGGCTGCATGAGGATCACATAGGTAAAAGGAAGGATTTGATCTTATCTCCTTATCCTGTGACGAGTTATGAATAACTGTTTTACATCTTGGTTTGTATTGGCACAAATTCTTATGCTAATCCTGCATTGCTTGGCACATGAAGTAATATTGATGCTTGGCACCATCTATTTTGGATTGCTCGGCATCCACTATGTTTCCTACGTTACTCAGCTCCTATAGAATTCCTGCATTGCTCAGCTTCTATTAACTTCGCAATGCTCGGCATAAACTGTCTTCTGATCTACTCGACACATGTTGAATTATGTATAGGTTGGCATTTACTGAATTGTGTTCTACTCAGCATCGACTGTAATTTTCTTGGCACTAACTATGACTCGACTCATATTGTGTGCTTGGCATGTATACTGAAAATGGTTAAGTGTGTTGACACTCAATTGTCAATCTTATTAATTTGATCAACAATCTCCCCACACTTAATTGATCATTCATGATCTAAACCTTATGTTTACATTCTTCACTTTCAAAATTTCAAAAAAAAAAAATCATCAACAACAGTATACCTTACGACTCCCCCTGAGTTGATTATACCTTGATATGTCATGAATTCTTATGTCTTGTGCCATTGTGCCTAATATCCTCTGTTTCTGATCCTATTATCTTCTTATCTTCTCCCTTTTATAATATTATCTCTCCCTTAGAATAACAACAATATTATCTCCCACTTTTTGACACTGATGTCAAAAGGGTCCTAAATGGTAATGCCATGCTTGGCCAAAAATGTTTTATTTACCTCAAGGAGTATTTTGAGAGGTGCATCCCAGTTATTTAATGCAATATCCAATGACTTGTGTTGGATTGCAAGCTCTGCTGCTAGATCAACAAGTCCTTCATGAGTAGAAATATTTGGATCTTTCTTCAGGACTGTTTCCGCATACATTTGCTCCTTGTGTAATACTTCCAAGTGAGGAGTGATTGAGACTTGTATCTGCATCATCTTTTCTTTAATAGTGGCCTCTTCTGCTGATAATGCAGCTAATTCCCTCTGAGTGTGAAGTGTTTGAGCAAATTTGCCTTCAAAATTCTTATCTGACCATTCCATGAGTTTTGCATTTGTATCATGGTCTTCATTATTCACTTGGTCAACTATATCAGATAGTTGCTCAAGAATAGGCTTGCTTGAATTTGAAGGTTGTAGGCTGAAGGCATCCATGAATATATCTTTGATTTCATTCATTGCCTACTTGTATTTGTAGTCTCTCATCATTGCCTCTTGCCTCCTTCGCTTATCCAATGCACTCTGTATTTCATTCATCTTTTCCTCAGTTAGAGTGCTTGAATCATAATAGGGTATTTTAATTTCTTCATCAAGTTCAAGAATGCCATAATGAATGGTCCTAGCTACCCTTGTAGAACTTGAGCTTGGTGTACTGACATGTAAGGTCATCATTTCAGTACTCAGCTTCCGAATTGGTTTGGTAGGAGTTCCTATTTTTGGAAATTCAACCAAAGTTTGTATTGTAGACTCCTCCTTATCGTGTGTTTCTTCTTTATCCTCTTCTTTCTTGACTTCTTCTTCTTGTGTCACTGCTATTGGAGGTGTACTTGTTGTCTATACTATTATACCTGTGACTTCCTCTGCTATTGCACTCTGCTCCTGATGAGCTTGTGTGGCTATTCTTGGTGGTGAAGGAGGTGGTAGAAATGAAAGTCCAGTAGTTTGAATGATTTGAGGTGGTTCTTGTGGTGATACCTTGGCTTCTTTAAGTTTATCTACTAACTTTTGGAGATCATCTACACTAACCAATATGGGACTTGTACACAATTGTGCTTGTAGAGTTGTTTGGTCAAGGATCTTAGTGAGATCCTCTGCAGTTAATAGATTGATGTTTTGACATGAGGTGTCAACAACATCCTTAAGCTTTATGATTTCTGCAGGTGTGGTAGTAGAGTGAGGAGGACTAGGAGGTGGAAGTTGTGTGTCTTGCACACTTTGCTGCTCATCAGTACCTTTGTCTTCATCTTTTCCTTCCTCCTCTATTTCTTCCTTGTTTTCCTCTTCTTCAACCTTCTTCTCTACTTTTGTCTTCTCTTCTTTCCTCTTCCTTCTTTCCTCTAGTTTAGCAACAGCTTCTTCTCTGTACTCCTCTTCAAGGACATCTTCAATTTTCTTGTACAAGTTCTTCCAAGATCTTGTGGTTCTCTGTACAACTTCTTCCATTTTATTTTGGAGAAAGGAGAATGCCCTATACTTAGGTGTATACCTGGTGTTATGCCTTTTGACTGCTTGAGTTATCTGTTCCTTAGTCAAATCAGGGAGTATGCTTGCTAGGGTTGATTCCCTCATCTCCTTCTCCATTTTTAGATAGAAATGCCATCTATCTTCTACAATTTTAGACAACTCCTTTGGCAATTGTCCATCTAGTTCAAGAGGTGTATACTTGAACTGTGCCATTAATGCATAGACTGATTCTTCTATGCTATTTTGTTCCTCTCTACTGTACTTATTGAAATCAATCTTTTTCATTTCACTTAAGTCTCTATTCCTAATCTTCTCATATAATATATCAACTGAAGACTTAGGAGGATGACTTACCTTTTTAGTCTAATCTTCTTCATTAGTATCAAGTTGAGCTACATATCTTTTCCTTGGCTCTTCTCGTGCATTCTTGACTGACTTCTTCTTCTTTGTAGTTTCTTCTTTGGCCTTTTGTGTAGAGACCCTAGTTGTAGCTCTGGTTGTTGGCTTCTTGGGTGTTGGCTTGGCAGCTTTCTTTGGTGAAGGTTGAGAAGCAGGAGGTATCTTTGCCTTCCTTTTGATGACTCTACCTTTGATGGGTGCTTTCTTGGTTTTTGCTTCCTTGGCACTCTCATCTTTGTCTTCACCTTGGCCTTGTGACAATTCAAGTGGCCCTTGTTCTGGCTCATCCTCATCTTTCTCATCATCACCTTCTTCTTCTCCTTCACTAATCTCCTTTGCTTCACCTACTATACTTGATTCTTCAACACCAAATTTCTTCCTTATCTTCTTCACCAGCTTGTCCTTTTTCTTGACTATTGTGGCAGTCTTGAGTTTTGTAACAACTCTTGATTTGACAGTGTCATATGTTCCAAATGCCTTGGCAGATTTGTCCATTTCCTCTACAAGTAATGCTGTGATGGCTGTACAAGCTTGGTCAATGTCAAGCTCATATCCTAATGGTCTAAGCCATCTTACTCTTGGAAGGACTACTTGAATGCAAGTATAATCAATATCAACCAGAAAACATATGCCATTTACATGCTTTTCTACCAGTGAAACTAGTATCCTCATTCTTTTCTTCATTGCATTTTTGAAATCATCAAAATAGATAGACATTTGATCATCAAACCTATCCCCCATTTGTGCAATGAAATCATTTATTTGATCAACAATGGTTTTATTCTGACTCCAGTTGACTTTACCAAATGAAGGAAATTCCTTCATTACATAGAAGAACATACAAACTAGCACTGACCCAAATTTACATTGTGCTCCCTTGGACTTTCTAATAGCTCCAAGATTTTCATTAATCTGCTACAACATGAGCTTTGCAAGGTCATAGGTGTGGTCTTTCTTTACAAGCTTGTATGCCACAACCACTGCTATGCAGGGTACACTATTCAACCTGCTGGATTGATAAAACTTGTGTGATATGATCCTTACAGCAAAGTCTAGAAGGGGATCGGATATGGTGTCTATGGTCATGCCTCTATTGTTCCATTTTGCACTTATGTTCTTCTCAATTGTTTCCTTCTTTTCACTTCTCAATGTCTTGGGCCGATCTAGGGTTGGAAATCCTGTAACCCTATGAACCATCTTCTTGGTAATCTTGACTAGTCCTTTCTCTAACTAGAATGATCCATCATGGATTCTGCTAAGTATTATGCATATCCACTCAATTTTGAATACAATTGGAAAAACTAGGGCTTTGGTTAAACCCTTCTTCTCTATGATAGAAAACTCACCTTTCAGTATACCATTATCACAGAGTTTGTCAAAGGCATTAAAGATTTCCAAGTCTCCTATGGCTCCTATTTTGCAATTATAACACTTTCGCACATCTTGAACCATAATGACTTTTTCAGGGATGGCAGATAGGGCACCAACGGGATCATTTTTATATGCAACTTCTAGTATGGGCCTAAACTTTGGTTGCTTAACCTCGTTACTGAAAAGTTGAATCTCATGGCTCTCTTTCGCTTGGGTCACCTTTGAACTAGATGCCATTTTAACTGAACTAGGGTTTGACATTTAAAGAAAACTTCACAAACTGTAAAACTTGGCACCTGAAGGAAATACCTGGTTAAATGCTTAGATAGCTTGGGTAGATGCTGAATCACTACAAATCACTATTTGAAAGCTTGAAAATTGCTCAGTTGTGCTCTTGGTAATCACTCTTCGTTTGAATGGCTCAAAAATGAAACGATTTTCACCTTTAAGTGACTCAAAAACCTTGCTTTTAATGCATTTTTGTACTTTTACTTGTCACTCAACTTCCAAAGGTTTTTCAGCTCGGTATCCACTCAACAGCTATTGACTTTGTTAATAACTCAGCCACCACTACAGTTTCACTCTGCTTCCACTTAACTTCTTAACTTGGCATCCCATAGGCCCATCTTGTGATTAATTGGATGAGAAATGATCACTTGACCTCATGGGTGAAGTGACCCTTCCATTGGATGTACTTGATTCGTCCTTTTTTTGCCATGTCTTCTTCATGTCTGTTCTAATGTGTTCCACATCAATCTTTTATTTTCCCTTATTTACTTCAATCTTGGGTGCCTTAGCCTTTGTTGGAAAATTTTTGCTAACATGTCTAGTTTTCAAGCAACTGAAGCAAGTAGTTTGGTTCAACCACCTTTTATAGTTTCTCTTGAAATGTGTTCTTATGTAGTTCTAGGGTATATGTCCATACTCTTGACAATAGTGACAACTTTTCCTTGTATTGTAGTCCCAATTGTAATGGTGTTCATAGTTGTCCCTTCTTACATGCTGATTTGGTGTCCACATAGGCTTTGACATGCATTCAAAGGCTCTATGTCCATTCTTCTTGCAATTATGGCAATGTCCATCAAATCTTTGTGTCCTCATGACTTTAGATCTGCAATCTTGTGTCATATGTCCTTGCATGTTGCACTTGTGACAGTAACCCTTGCTTTTGGGTGTGTTTGGCTGATTGATCCTTCTACTCCTGCAAACATTAGCAGTATTCCCTCTTTTATTACAGTAATGACAAGTGGGTTTAGAATCCTTACCTTTGTCACTTCGTTGCTCAACACTCTTTGATGATTCTCCAACTTCAGTGCTATTTTATCCAAGTCTTGATGTATCATGGGCTGATCTTGGGGATTTCAGCAACTGTTCAAAGTACTTGATGGCTTTACTTGACTTGTTGAGATTTTTTGTTGTTTCTTTTTCTCTGTTCAATTCATTATGCACTTGTTCATTCTGCATCCTCAAAGTAGAGATATCAATATCTTTCATATTGAGTTCATGATGAAGGTTCATCATTTGGGCAAGTGTATCCATCTACATGTTTGAAATCCTTGTTAATTCAGTACATTTTTCTTCAAGTCTATTTGCAAGATTTCTTTTGTAATCTTCCATCATAACTCTATCCTCAACTTCTCTTTTCTTTTGTTTAGTGATTTCACATAGCATCATGGCCTGTGATTCATGCTCTATCTTAAGAGTTCTTATCTCTTCTGCTGGAGCTCAATTTTTCTCCATCAGTTCTGCTATTGTTGCATCAAATTCTTTGGAATCTCCTTTGGCAAATACTTGTGTGGTTTCAATCTCCTTGTAGTGAATATCATTTTCGGCTGTAGCTATTTCCTTCCTTCTTTTTAAGGATTTTCTCAATTCCTCTCTAGCTTCCTCTACCTTGTGTAGAGCGAGATGCACATCTATCACCTGGTTCTCAATGATCTCCCCAAGTTTGAAGACTTCCATCTTCAGATCTTTTCCTCCAAGCTGTTAGGATTTTCCTTGAGAGAACTTAGCTCTAATACCAATTGTTGGAATGTCTTAATGGGAAGAGTTCTTCTGAGGGGGGGGGGAATTAGAAGTACTGGCCTTTATACAACTTTTTCAACCCTTAATAAAATATAACTGAAATGAACATGCATGCGTAGAAACATTAACCAATCATGAGAAACAAACATGCATCACCACATAACACTTGAGATTTTGGTGACCTAGAAACCCTCCAAGAATAAGAAGGTAAAACTGGGGTGGGGATGATACCCATGAAATTACTGCAGCAATTGATTTCAACCACTTCTGATGGTTTGCCTTGTTAAAGGCTTTAACACACTGTTAAATGTGACCCTATTAAAGGATTTCTACACCCTGTTAGGAGTGTGCCTTGTTAGAGGACTTAAGAACATTCAACTTAGAATGCAACCCTGTTAAAGGATTTACATAAGGCTATTAAACCTACCTAACTCAATAGGATTTCCAAATTCCTAATATAATTGTGAGAGAATATTAGAATAATACACCTGAACTAATGCAATCTCTAATGCTGATCTCAGGCTCTTAATCTACTCTTCTATCCCTGATGTCTGTTAGATCTGATATGTTGATTGTGTTCCTTGTTCTGTTATGTTCTATTATGATCAACTAGATGTGTAAATGTTGTCCTTTCCACTAAATCATTGACACCAATGCTTTGCAACGACCTCAATAAAAGGCTCTTGTTTTCCTTCTTCTCTCCACTATATGTTCAATGGCATCAAGACTCTCTTATAAAGATTAGTGGATTGTTATGCATCCTTAGATAAAAAAGTTCTCGCTCAAGCCCCTGGAATTCACCCATTGGCTGCATGCAATTCCAATTTTTTGATTGGCTGCATGAGGATCGTATAGGTAAAAGGAAGGATTTGATCTTATTTCCTTATCCTGTGACTAGTTATGCATAACCATTTTACATCTTGGTTTGTATTGGCACAAATTCTTATGCTAATCCTACATTGCTTGGCACATGAAGTAATACTGATGCTCAGCACCATCTATTCTGGATTGCTTGGCATCCACTGTGTTTCTTGCGTTACTCGACTCCTATAGAATTCTTGCATTTATCAGCTTCTATTAACTTCACAATGCTCAGCACAAACTATCTTATGATCTGCTCGACACATGTTGAATTATGTATAGCTTGGCATATACTGAAACATGTTCTGCTCTGCATCGACTGTAGTTTTCTCAGCACTAACTGTGACTCAGCTCATATTGTGTAGTCGACATGTATACTAAAAATGGTTAAGTGTGCTGACACTCAATTGTCAATCTTATTAATTTGATCAACAACAATTAAATCTAAAAAGGTTATGAACTCTTTTTGCATATAGTCCTATCCCAATGAGCATCCAAGACCTGGATATTAGAAGCAACAAAGAAAATAACCAAAATCCAACTGTGGATAGAGTTTGTTAGGAAGAGCCACTTGACTTCAAGAATATAGAATTCATTCTAGGATATGAGCCCACAAGAATGAAGACCTAGAAAAATATCATAATTAGGCTGAAGTGGTTGAGTGGGAAGGGGGAATTGGAGGTTAGGAAGCATAGATAATGAAGTAATTAACCAAATTCATAGAGACACCAAATAACATACTGCCAATAATGAAAAGGAAACAAATTTAGTTGCATCCATTATATATAGAAACAATAGAACCAAATGGTTGTTTTTGAGATAGATAACAAGTTTCAACTCAAACACTTTGTGCTCTAGATTCAACATAAGCATTATGAGTTATGTATACACCTGCAAAATGCAAAAATAATAAGTAATAATAATTAACATTTTTGGGTTATAGTGAATTAAATGGGATGGGGGATTTGACAATGAGGGAGTGAAAAAACAAGATAAAAGCTCCAAGTCCATAGAGAAACCCAATTTCTAGCTTATTGATAAAAATAATATATAAATATTTGTATTAATAATAGATATATCACTGTATACAAACATAAGATTAAAATAGCTAATCCTATGAAACAAAAATTTAAAAAGTAGGAGTAGTTATTTTCAATTAACATAAACAATATTCTTTTTACCTTGCTAGGTAATCAATTAAAAAGTAAAAATACAAACATAAAAATTTGAAAAGAATGTGTGTGTGTGTGTGTGTGTGTGTGGGTGGGTGGGTGTGTGAGTGTGAGTGTGAGTGTGTGTATTGCTTAGAATTTAGGAGGCTACATATTAAAAGATAAGAATTGGCTCCACACAAATGCATTACCTAAAAGTTCATGATACATGAATCTAGAATGTGGGTGGAGTAGATATAAATAATAGAGGAGACAAGTATTGCCAATGATAGAAGTAATTCTAACTATATAAAAAATTATGTGAATCATATTCACATAAGATTTCATCGACTCTCACAATAACCTTCTCATAACTATGTGAGCAAGACAAACGACTTTGTAAGAAAGTACATATTATCCATTTAAGGAAAATTAAGAAACCTACACTACTAGTTCTATCTACTTTTCTAACTTTCATGCAATCCCTCCATACCTATCATATTCCCCTTCTTTTTTATGTGGTGTGCCTCTTTTTCTTTTTAACTCCAATTTTCACATCATATTTTGATATCCAACTTCATCGGCACACACTTATTTTATTATATCTTCCCTAACACAAATCTCTTTGAGCATTTTGTTTCTCTCATTGTAAAGGACATGATTACATTTTGATACCCTATGTATTCTCCTTTAACACTCCTTCATCTATGAACAATTATTCTATTATATCTCCCTAACACAAATCTCTTTGAGTATTTTGTTTCTCTAATTGCAAAGGACATTCATTACATTTTGATGCTCTATACATTCTCCTTTTCTAGGAAGGTCTTTCCTATTAATCTCAGATTGGTTTTGATATATGAGTGACAATATACTTAATTCATTTACTTAGTTCATGTCAAACAAGTAATGTATGTTGAGCAAAGAGATATACAGTATGTTCTGAGTAACTAGTAAGTGTTGAGTCTCTCAAGTGTTGAGCAGATAGTAGGTGTTGAGTCATTTAGATGTTGAGTGATCAGTGGATGTCGAGTCATTCAGAGGCTGAGTTACAACATTGAAGTTATAGTTGATGCCGAGCATTAGGGACTTCAAGTGTCGAGTAAACAGTTTTGGACATAGTTGTTTATAATGGCACAAACTTCTATGTAAACCATTTTTGAGCTGACTTAAGGATTGTTTTATGATTCTAGATGATAAGGAAAAATCTTTATTGAGGGTCCCTATGCAATACATGTAGCCAATTAGAAAAAGGGAAGGTTTAAGTAGCAAAATGGGTTAATCACAATTTTTGATTCATACCTAACCCTAAGTCACCTGGGTCTTCTTAACAAGGACATAAACTAAATGTTTTATGAGTGTGGAAGGAGAAAAGAGAGAAGTTTGCATGCACAAATAGAGCATTCATGGTGACTAAGGAGTTGTGAATTGAGATACATTGTAGAATCAGTTAGAGGAGAATAGAAGAAAGGAATTAAAGGACAGAAGAGATACATCTGATTAGTGAGGATCAAGTACACATTAGGAAAGAGTTGATCTATTATCTAGCAGAAAAATGCTAACCACAAGATCATTGCTAATACATTCTAGTAGGTGAATTAGTTAAATCTCTTAATAGAGTAGTCTTAATAGGCTATTGTAAATCCTTTAACATGGTGCTTACTTCATTGTAAGTTAAAGTCCTTTTACCAAGCACACTTCTAACAGGGTGTTGAAATCCTTTAACAAGGTGAGATCTAACAATCTTGTAAGCTTTCAACAAGGTAGACCTTTCACATGGTAGATCATGTTTTATGATCAAACATTGTAACCTTCATTGGATACATTTTATTACTACAGTAGTGAAGATTTCTGGGTGTCATCCCCACCCTAGTTTTACCTTCTCATTGGAGGGTTTCTGGGTAACCAAATATCTGGTGTCATACATGTGTTGAATGTTATTTTCTTTCATACTATGGATGTATATGTTTAGCTAGCTATTTCAATCTACATGAAACTTGTGAGATGGATGTGTGGTGAATGAATTTATGGTTAAAGTTTTGAAGGACTGATTCACTTCCCCTCCCCTCCCCCCCCCCCCCCGCAACCTCTTAGAGTTTACTTTCCCTATTGTATTTCCAACATTTCCCACCATTCATATTATTAATTACATGATCTATCATCTCTACTTCAACTTGCACAATTCACATTATTGGTCACCTTCTTTGGTTGCCTATTTGTATTATCAATTCATCTACTTACATGACAAACACTACTACCGACTAAATTATGATTTCTATATTCTACAAGTCACACTTTTTAATTTTCTTGTTTTCAATACATCACTGATTTCCTATTTCATCCATTTTTGCATACCATCATTTTGTCACCATATCCTAGACCTAGAATGATTCATTCATTTCTTATTATTAATCTCTTTAATTATGTTATTTTTACACCATCTTACCTCTCTTACCTCTCACTCCTTGTATTGTGCATGACTTCTAATTATCTCTACAAGTCATTACTACATCCTCTACATATCAAATTATTTATTAAAAATGCTTCTAACACATTTATCAAATTATTTATTGAAATGCTTCCAATCATCACTTCCACTGTGAAAACAAAAAAAATACACATGATTGGAACTAGCATTTGCATTTGAAGAAGATGCAAGAGTTATGCCAATAGGAATTCAATAGTGAAGTCATCTTATATAACATTTGACCACATCTACATTATTTTATCACCATGCATGATCTTCTCACCTTTTCTATTCTTGCCATGATGAGTTGGAGTGGCACTACACAACTCTTCATTGCATGCCTCTTGACCTTTCATTAAATTTAATAAACTTGTAATTATATTATTGTATTAGTCCTTACTGTCTAAGGTAGGGACTATAGTTTACAAATTTCTATTTTACAATACTTCAAGCCTCAATAATGTGGAAAACAAATCTAACTTTTTTAATGTCCTATAGTCGTTTGACAACTTTATATTAAAATAAATTTCCTCCTACAAAATTCTTACTTTTCTATTGGCTTAGCCATTTTTTCTTAGTGATCTTTTTTTTTTCCCACTCAAAAAATTGTCAAGAAAATTGAGCCTGGAGAGTCCAACAACTTTCGGCAGTGGACAACAATTGGTGCCTTGCCAATGTGTCCACATTCACATGCATGCATGACAAGTGAGAAAGCCTCATTTTAAATATAGAAAATATTTGGACTATGTTCTTCGATAGCCCTGGAGCTTAGACAAGTAAAATATAGAATATATTTGAACTATGTTCTTCGATGGCATTGGAGCTCAGACAATAATGAAGCCAAACTATTTCACCAATCCCACTTTGAACGCAAATAATTTCTTCTTTAGTAAGTAGACTTGGAATTTTTTATGCAAAGGACATTGAAAACTATGATTCACTACTTAAAATACTAGAAGCAACTTGAGCTTTGAAATGATTCACTCTTCATACAATAATTCACTAAAAAATACACATTTTCCTCTAAATTTTCATGTGATCTCTCAAGTCTTCATCATGAATTCCTCACTACAATCTTATTTTTATGACCCTTAATTGAGACTTCACAATTTCTACCAGACTTTGGTTGTGAAACCCTAAATTTCCTTCAAAACAACCCTATCTTAGGGGTGATTAGAGAAGGTTGCAAATAATTTTTTTCTATAAAAGTGATAAAATTCTTTATAACATTCTTCAACAAGTGGAGTTCCAAAGCTATCATATTTTTTCCATGCATAAGCCAAAGAAAGAGGCATGTCATTTATGAGCTACCATCACACACCCCAGATAGAGACCTTCAACATGGTATATTTGGGCATATGCACCGAGTTGTGGTGCCAAAAAGGTGACAAGGAAATTTTTGTTTCCTATTTTAAAAAGCGCGTACGCACTTTAAAAAAATAAAAAGTATATATGATGGGCTGCAAACTCACAACCCATCATTTTCATCAGCATTTTCTTCTACTCCTACAGCGAGCAGCGCGTACGCGAGTTGAAGACTCAACATTTGCACCACCATTTGCCAAAATGCCTCCTCGTCGATGAAATCCAAGACCACAAGTGTACCCACGACGATGTCGTAAGTGATATAAACCTAACTTTGCATTGTTTGATATATTTTTCATATTGTTTTGTAAGTTTTTAATATTCTTTTGTAGGGTTTTTACAAATTTCATTTAGATTTGTTTATTTATTTGAATTTCAATTGATTTTTTATCAGGAAATGTTCATAATCAACCAGAAAATCCACAAGAACATCAAAACCCTCAAGAACCCCAAAACCAAAACCCTCCTCAAGAAGAACAACAAATTCCACAACCCGAAACAATTGCAAGACCTCCACTAGGCACACAAGAAAATATAAGAAATGAAATAGAGAGAGGCAAAACTGAATTAGAAGGAATCATTGCTCGGTTGAAAGAATCCAGACAAACCAATCCAATGAGGGCTCAATTGGCATCATCCCTCGAATCTATTAACACTCAGATAGCCTCAGTTAGTGGTCAGTTAGATATTTGGCGGACTAAGAGGGATGAACAAAAAAGATTTTATGCAAATAAGTTGTCATATGAAGATGTTAGAAAAAAGGAAATACCAAAAGGTAGTATATGTGCATTATTTAGAAAACCCGATGAGAAAAATACTGTTAGAGAGGGTACTAAACGATTCCCCATCCATTGGTGCATACATGATGCTATTAGAAATAATTTTTGGGATAGATGGTGGATGGTTTTTGATGCCCCTCCTTGCAACAATCACGAGGTCCCCATGTATTTTTCGAAGAAATTATATTGTGAGTTTGTCCTTGGGGAGATCCCCAATTATTTTGATATGTTAGACTCCTAGGATAGAGGTGGGGGGTCATCATTTGAGAGGCCAGGAGCACGTCGTGACCCTAATGTAGTTAGGGCAGCTGTGGTCCATCCATAGCACGAGCATGTGATTATTCCTTCAGTTGTGAAGGAACATCAAAACCCTCAAGAACCCCAAAACCAAAACCCTCCTCAAGAAGAACAACAAATTCCACAACCCGAACCAATTGCAAGACCTCCACTAGGCACACAAGAAAATATAAGAAATGAAATAGAGAGAGGCAAAACTGAATTAGAAGGAATCATTGGTCGGTTGAAAGAATCCAGACAAACCAATCCAATGAGGGCTCAATTGGCATCATCCCTCGAATCTATTAACACTCAGATAGCCTCAGTTAGTGGTCAGCTAGATATTTGGCGGACTAAGAGGGATGAACAAAAAAGATTTTATGCAAATAAGTTGTCATATGAAGATGTTAGAAAAAAGGAAATACCAAAAGGTAGTATATGTGCATTATTTAGAAAACCCAGTGAGAAAAATACTGTTAGAGAGGGTACTAAATGATTCCCCATCCATTGGTGCATACATGATGCTATTAGAAATAATTTTTGGGATAGATGGTGGATGGTTTTTGATGCCCCTCCTTGCAACAATCATGAGGTCCCCATGTATTTTTCGAACAAATTATATTGCGAGTTTGTCCTTGGGGAGATCCCCAATTATTTTGATATGTTAGACTCCTAGGATAGAGGTGGGGGGTCATCATTTGAGAGGCCAGGAGCACGTCGTGACCCTAATGTAGTTAGGGCAGCTGTGGTCCATCCACAGCGCGAACATGTGATTATTCCTTCAGTTGTGAAGGAACATGTAGAGGCCAGCACTCTAGGGACCATTAATGCTTTGACACAGACCCTCATCCATTCCACAAGCCCATTAGTTGAGGGGGAGCCTTCTATACATCGTGGTCACATGTACACTTCATTTGGATCCCTATGCACATTTGACACTCATGTCGAAGATTGTGCAAATGATGGGCTTTTCACTGATCAGTTCCTGAATGAGACATTTGGCATTGACACACAGGTAAATTACTAATTTGATCACATTTCATACTTATAGTGAATGATTAATTAATTATGATTTATTGACATTTTTCAAAATTTAGGGTCAAAGTGTTCCTGGGCCTAGCAGCGATCCTCCAGGCCCATTTTTTGTCCCTTCGACGAGTCCTGAGTTATGTATCAATTTAATAATTTTAATTAATACATATATTTATTACGTAATCATATTAAGGATTGACCAAAAAAAATATGCATGTGCATCAGTTCTCCACAGGACCCTCAACCTTTACCACAGACGCAGAGCTGAGACATCATACGAGCTTCACACAGGTACACTTATTTCATGTTAATTTAATTCATTTGATTATATTTATTCCATGTTTCATGTTAGATATAACATGTATTGTATGACATGCAGCTCATGATGTCGGACACACCTCCTCATCTGCGACAGTCTGTTGATAGTGGAGTGGCCGCAACTGTGGCTAGCTCACAGCCACTGACGGAGGTATGAAAGAATTTTCTTCATTTTAGTTGTTGTTTATAATAGTTAATCTCAAATTTTCTAATGTTATTTATAAGTGATTATATTTATTGAATTGTTGTAGGGTCTTGTCACGCCTGATTGTCCACGAGCATTTGAGGTGGACTTACAAAGTGACTATTTGTTGGCGGTAAGAAAATAATTGATTTTGTGAGTACATATATTTGATTTCAACGTATAATAAATATTGATTCATATCTACTTTCTTTGTATCAGTTGGACCTGGAGAAGAGCCTCAACAAGAGGTCAACTGAGCGTGTCAGGAGGGCCCCGTCATCTCCACTGTCTCCCTCCACACGATAGCAGAGGACGTCGAGAGACTTGTTTCCTTCCCCTCGTGGGAAGGAAAAGATGTAGTTGAGATATTTGATACATATATATAGAGACTTGTTTCCTTCCCCATGTATATATATAGGCATTTGAGAGACATATTTGATACACATTTGATGTACATATGACATTCTATATTTGATGTATGACATTATTGGTTAATATATGATATGTTTTTTCATATACGACATTATTGGTTATCATAATATATTATGTGTTTGTTAATGTATATGACATTATTGGTTATCATTTTATATTATATGTTTGTTCATGTATGACGTTAAATTAGATATGTTCATGTATGACATTAAATTAGATATGTGCATGTATGAAATTAAATTCAATTGCTAGAGAGTTTCCATTATGTCTACCAACTAGTAGATGTTCTTTTTTGCTTTATTATATTTCTCAAAAACTGCAAAGAAGCTGTTTCTGGTGAATAGTTGTAAACAATTGTGATCATCGACTTCATGTACTCATGGCTTTGGCTGTGAACACTTGTAACTTTGGCTATAAGCATCCATGGCTTTGGCTATGTGCACTAGTGGCTTTGGCTGTGAGCATTTATGGCTTTGGTTGTAGGCACAATATAGCCTTGGCTGTAGGTTGTCTTTCTTGCTGCATGTCAAAGTTACCTTCAAGAATATCATTAGTCTAAGATCATTACAATTAAAATACTATGACATAATACCTTGGAAATAATAGTCTTTAACCCATTACTTTATTTGTTAAAACATCATGTAGTATCTACTGTAGTCCTTCTACTCAAATATGTTTTCAAAAATACTTAGTATGGCAAAGAAATGTCTATGGAAAGCTTGTCAAATAGGATATTGAAGAACTAAATGTGGATAGTCATTAGTACCCATCAATAAGAACACGAACATCTTTCTCAAGAAAGCCATATGACATTAGCAAGTAATTTATAAATTTCCTTTGCAAATAACTAGAAGATGCTATGAATCTTAATACAGAGTTAATCACGAACTCATTATTCCATCCAAGAAGCATATATCACCCTAAGCCAATTAACCGACAGGATAAAAATTAATTCAATTTCAACAAAATTTTGAGTATAACAAGCATCTTAGGGATTCTTACAAGAATTAACACGATGTTCACAAGAGCATTACAAGTTCTTGTAATGCTATTTCACATATTGTAATCATATTTTGTTTTGAATGGCCGTTTGTGTTACAAGCATAAATGTTCTTTAAGGTCTTTTAATTCTAGACATGAATTTTATTATGAAGCTTTTTTATGATAACCCACTCAATGCATATATTGTTGTTCCACATTATGCTAATTTGACTTTCATTGGTTGATTTGGGTCTAGACATGATGTTATTCACTACCTTCATTATATATTACTTTTTTTGTAATGAGGTTTTGGCCTGAATGAATGTATTAATCATCAAAGTTGTGAACCTTGGTCGAGATCCTTACAAATATATTTTCAAATTGGACCTCAAATAGTTTTCTCAGTCACCCCCTATACACAGATACTGAAATTGTAGTTAATTACAAAATTAATACTAAATTAACACAAGTTTAATTGAGAAGTATTATGTACCTGAATAGGCTAGATTATTATTGACCGGGAAGCTTTATCTTAGAGCAGTTGGTTTCCTAAATCTTTAGCGCAATGATAGTCTTATGGAATGTGGAATTAGGTTTGCTAGCTAAGGAATGTTTTTTAAAAGGTAGAGGAAACTCAAGACTCACGTGTTTCCAATCAATATAAATGTTTAAATAACTTCTCTAATTTTTTCTATTTATGATCTTCTTAAAAGTTAACTTTCTAAATGCATTGATGGGGAAGTAAAGATCTTCTAGGAACTAAAGGCTAATCATGTTTAATACTTACAATTCTCTGTTTTTATCTAATAATTTAAAAAATATTGTACAAGTGTTTTCAAAGAGCAACACTTGTCACTAACATCATAAGAAGGAATATCCAAGGAGACTTACCACTCATCCCCCACCACCAAATTCAAGAGAAAACAAAATTCCACTACTAAAGAGATAGTAACAATGATCATCCCTAGTCTCTCCCTTATCACAAAATGATTACCATCAAAATTTGCATTTCCAATTGCGTCATGTGCGTTGAAGCGATAGTAACATTTTCACTCTCTTACCTAATGTCTCCCATTTTTGAAACTCCTGAGGAAGGGCAAGGCCATCTTCTTAGTACTTCAAAATACGAGTTCCATTTTTTCACATATTGATAATCGTTGACTTAAAGTATAGTCGAAGTATTGACAGCCCATAGATATGCCCCGTCAAAGATCGTAGCCCTGTGGCATTTAGTGACCCTTAGGGACATTCTGGTTTAGCGTGCCTGAGAACGTTCGAGCACTACAGGGGATAGGAAGAGGTTGGGGATAGGGTTTACCTGGCCACCCGGAGCTAATGGAGTAGATAGTTTGATCCCACGATGAAAGATGAGAGAGATTTGGCAGTTGGCAACTTTGTACTGACCAACACTACAAGTTTCAGCATCACCTGAGATGGCATTGTAGAATGAAAACGAAATGTGATCTCCAAAAAGTGAGAGAGGTTATTGTAGGTTTCTGCAACATAGTCCTGTAGGAATTGGAATCTCATCCATATCTCGCACGAGCTCTAAGATATGCCCCATCAAAGATCGCAGCCCTGTGGCATTTAGTGACCCTTAGGGACATTCTAGTTCGGCGTGCCTGAGAATGTTCGAGCACTGAAGAGGATAAGACAAGGTTGGGGATAGGGTTTACCCAGCCACTTGGAGCTAATGGAGCAGACAGTTTGATCCCACGCCGAAAGATGAGAGAGATTTGGCAGTTGGCAACTTTGTACTGGCCAACACTACAAGTTTTAGCATCACCCGAGATGGCATTGTAAAATGAAAACGGAATGTGATCTCCAAAAAGCGAGAGAGGTTATTGTAGGTCTCTGCAACATGGTCTTGTAGGAACTAGAATCACATCCATACCTCGCACGAGCTCTGAGATATGCCCCATCAAAGATCGCAGCCCTATGGCATTTAGTGACCTTTAGGGACATTCTGGTTCAGCGTGCCTGAGAACGTTCGATCACTGAAGGGGACAAGAAGAGGTTGGGGATAGGGTTTACCTGGCCACCCGGAGCTAATGGAGTAGACAGTTTGATCCCACGACGAAAGATGAGAGAGATTTGGCAGTTGGCAACTTTGTACTAGCCAACACTACAAGTTTCAACATCACCCGAGATGGCATTGTAGAATGAAAAAAGAATGTGATCTCCAAAAAGTGAGAGAGGTTATTGTAGGTCTCTACAACTCGGTCCTGTAGGAATTGGAATCTCATCCATATCTCGCACGAGCTCCGAGATATGCCCTGCCAAAGATTGCAGCCCTGTGGCATTTAGTGACCCTTAGGGACATTCGGGTTCGGCGTGCCTGAGAACGTTCAAGCATTGAAGGGGACAAGACAAAGTTGGGGACAGGGTTTACCCAGCCACCCGGAGCTAATGGAGCAGACAGTTTGATCCCACGACGAAAGATGAGAGAGATTTGGCAGTTGGCAACTTTGTACTGGCCAACACTACAAGTTTCAGCATCACCCGAGATGGCGTTGTAAAATGAAAACAGAATGTGATCTCCAAAAAGTGAGAGAGGTTATTGTAGGTCTCCACAACATGGTCCTGTAGGAACTAGAATCACATCCATACCTTGCACGAGCTCCGAGATATGACCCGTCAAAGATTGCAGCCCTATGGCATTTAGTGACCCTTGGGGACATTCTGGATTGGCGTGCCTGAGAACGTTTGAGCATTGAAGGGAATAGGACGAGGTTGGGGATAGGGTTTACTCGGCCACCTGGAGCTAACAGAGCAGACAGTTTGATCCCACGACGAAAGGTGAGAGAGATTTGGCAGTTGGCAACTTTGTACTGGCCCACACTGCAAGTTTTAGCATCACCTGAGATGGCGTTGTAAAACAAAAATGGAGTGTGATCTCCAAAAAGTGAGAGAGGTTATTGTAGGTCTCCAATACACGGTCCTGTAGGAACTAGAACTACATCCATACCTTGCACAAGCTCCGAGATATGCCCCGTCAAAGATCGCAGCCGTATGGCATTTAGTGACCCTTGGGGACATTCTGGATTGGCGTGCCTGAGAACGTTCGAGCACTGAAGGGGATAGGATGAGGTTGGGGATAGGGTTTACCCAGCCACGTGGAGCTAACAGAGTAGACAGTTTGATCCCACAAGGAAAGGTGAGAGAGATTTGGCAGTTGGCAACTTTGTACTAGCCGACATTGCAAGTTTCAGCATCACCCGAGATGGCGTCGTAAAATGAAAACAGAGTGTGATCTCCAAAAAGTGAGAGAGGTTATTGTAGGTCTCTAGAAAGAGTGTTTAAAAATGCAAAAATAGTGGGGGGTCCTTTGTATGGTTTGGGAGTTTGACCGTTAAAACTAGAAATTGTCCTAGTAGTAAGTGTTGGTAACAGTTTTGAAATTTGATTGTTGAGTGTTGAGAAACCTCAAGTTTGGGATTTTTCTTGTTGGTTTGAGTCTATAATAACCATTTCCATCTGAAAAGTCGAGTGATGAAACCATTTAAGAAGTATTTGCATAGTTTTCCCTAAAATTTGAGTGCATAAAAAGGGGTATGTGATTGCTCCCAAGGTGGATTTAGTGTTTTCTCCGAACAAGAGTTGCATTTTATGTTTGAAGTCATCTAATATAACCAAAGTTAAGGTGTTTGAACCATTTTGGGGTTCTAGAGACGTTACAAAGTAAGAGTTCTAGAAAGCCCTAGGGTAAAGGGACTAGAAAGGAGGGTTTTGTAAAAACCATTGTAAAGTTGATCATGAGACCAAAAAAATAGAAGAATCCTTGCATTTGAGTCATGTCTTAAGATTTTTTGGGTCATGGGAGTTCCAAAAGTCAAGGGATTGTGAGTTGCTTTGTAAATGGCCTCAAACTAGGCCTAGTTGGCAGACCGAAATAGCCAATTTTGAGTGATATTTTACAAAACAAGTGTAGTTGGTTTTGGAGTATATTTTAGAGTGAGGAAAAGGGTATTTTAATCACCCAATAGTTTAGGAAGTTCTGTGGAAAATTTTGGAGAAAACAAAAAATTAGTGACTGGCAAGGGCTAGTTGGAACAAGCCTAGAAGAGGCAAAATTGAGAAAGTGTAAGAGATGAGTTGCTGAGAGTGTGCAAGGAGTTGGAACATGTTAGATGAGATGTTTTGAGATGATCCAAGGTGTTGAGGCCATGATATGATGCCAAGGACGAGTTTTGGTACTTGCATATGGTGTTCCAACCAAGCTACAAATGCATAGGATAAGACCTTGTAAGGTACTTGCAAATTATGGTTCTAATGCCGACAAAATAGAACTCCCACCAAAATTGGAAATTTACCTTATCTTTAATGTCAAGGACTAAGTTCAATATAAAGGGCCTACATTCATAGAAGGACAAACAAAATCAAAGGTTGAAGAAGTCACTATCCCATTATAATCTTAGCCAAAAGCTGAAAAGGCTATGGATTCAAGAATCAAGAAGAAGACTTGTCATGGCACCTATATGGAGCATCTTATCAAATGGAAGGATCAACTAGAATCTGAAGTAACATGGATAGATGAGAGTGATTTTGGAAAGAAAGGTATTCCTACGAAATTCCTTTAGATTTATCCACCATGAGTTCTTTGTCACATGGGGAGAATGGTGCAAGAGCACCTAGTGAGTTTGAAAATTTTGGCCTAATTGGGGCTCTAGACCTAGTAGGTCAAGTAAGAAAGAAAAGGACATCTATGATTTGGGTTGGTGAGTGGAGTCTTGTGATGATTAGGAGAGTTTGGAAATATCAAGTTGAGGACCATATAATAACCCTAGATATTGCATTGGGGTTTGTGCCCAATTTTTCCTAGTAGAGAGAAAATGCCTTCATTTGAATATTGGGGTGATTGAAGTTGACATAGTCAATTGGTGTGCATAGATCCTAGGGAAGGGGATAGTTGGGAGATATCCTCTTGGGAATAGGGTCAGGAAGAAACCCTATAGGATCAGAAGAAGTCATTGGTTAGTTTGGGCATAGTGGCCTAAACTAGCAGGGTGGGTCTCCTTACATTACTGTTGGTTAGAGAATTCCAATTTTTATTTGTTCAAGGCTAAGAGACATATAAAAAACTACATTTTCAATTATGATCTCAAGGCCTGCATGGCAGTCCAAGTACATGGATGGATGATGAAATAATTATTCTTGAATTGGCTAGACCACTTTGTAAGAACAATTCCATGTGGGGTGTTTCTCTCAAAAAGGTGTCTTCTAGTATTTGATGATCATGGAATCCATATGACATGGAAAATAATTGATAAAGCAAAGAATTTGGGCATAGATTGTGTGTCACTTGTAGCGTATACCATCTATAGGTGTCAATCATTGGATGTTAGTTTTTTCTCACCATTAAAATCTTACTTAAAACATATTTGGAATGTGTGGTTGGCTAGGAACCCTCAAATCAATATTGGTCGTGAGGAGTTAGGAATGTTATCCAGCAAAGCCTCCAATTTGGCACTTACACCCGATAATATAATGAGTGGTTTCCATAGGATAGGGATATGGTCTTTCAATAGGGAGGTTTTAGTGAATGATATAGGACCAAGAAAGTGCTTCATTGTTGATGAGGATGGAAAATAGGGATCTAAACCACAACCCACAAGTAGTGGATCAAAAGAAACAACTACTGTAGATGATGCAAATATTGATGAGTTGTAAAGCGAGGGGGAGGAAATCACTATTGAATCCTTCCTAAAAATCAATGGCTTATTAGATGAACCAATTAACACTTTGTTGAGGAGTTATGGACAAATATGAAGGGACTAGGTACAATTGCACCTAAAAATACCCAACCAGAAAACTTGAACCAGCCAGTGGACTATTATAGGAGATAAAACCTTGAGCATACAACAAACATTGATATTAGATTAAGCTTGCTAATGCAAGATTCACAACCAGATTGGTTGTAGGAGGTTGTCACAAACCTTGGGTAACCAAATACTTGTGGGGATGAAAATGTTTCCCTTTTAATTCCATCCCCACCACATGTTGATCCCAAGGACGTCATCTAATGCTTTGAAAATGGTGGCAACCATGATGAAATAAATAGTTAACAATTTTTTGATACCCAGGCGCAAAATGACTATGATGGAGATGTTGATTTTATACGTTACATGCCACTAGACAGAAAACAACATAGTGGTTTACCCAGTAGATTCCTATAGCTACCAAAGAAAAGGATACAAAATTCTAAGGAACAAGAGAGACTAAGAAGTTATTTGAGGCTAATGCACTTTACATGAAGGAGAAGATCAGGGATAGGAATGATGGGAGAGAGGAAAAGATTGCAAGAAATGAGATCTTAGATGCTATAGAGAGGAGAAAATGAGTTGCGGAGAAGGTTGCACTAAAGGAATAGAAGAGGAAAGAAAGAGAGGATAATCTAAATGTTTGAAAGAGATATAGACCAAATATTGGAGGTGCATCTTCAACAACTATAGAAATTATATTTACAACACTAGTGGAAGGAGATGTAATTGCACTAGCCCTAGAATCAATTAGTATGCCCAACATACCTCTTCTCCCATAGCATTAATCACATTCTGATATGTTCAATGCTCTAATCCCTAGATTAGGAAATATTCTTACTTAATAAGTGTAACCCCAAGCATTGTCACCATAGTTGGCAACAAATGGTGAGAGTCCTAATCAACTAGTGAAAAAAATGACTAAGTTGATGGAGCTGAATCCTACATTACACACATCTCCTAGTAGTGGACAGGAGGATGTTGGGATTGGGAGCATACCACCTATTCCCTTTCCCAGTTTTATGGACAATTGATGGGAACTCAAGTAGATGGGAGAAATTCCAATTTTTTTGAAGCGATAAAGTTTTGTGATGTATTTAGAATATCTAAGATAGACTTATTTTTTATGTGAACTAAACCATTCTTACATTACTATTTAAATGTATTTGTATTGTTATAATAGTTTGATTGTTGGTCATGGTGTACTGCTAGCATACCTAAAATTTTAATTAATTTTTTTGGTAAATTAAGTCGAGAGATATCTAATTTAAAATATGTAAAGTTTAGAAATATAAATAGTTCATCATAGAGATATTATAGAATTAATTTATTTTAAATAATAGAAATAATCATAACAAATAGATAGAAATAAATAATAATAATTTTATACAAAAATTTTTAATTTATTTTAAATAATTAAATAATAGAAACATCATAGAATTAATAATTCAGTATAATCATAACAAATAGACATTAAACAATCCCAAATTCAAACATACAAAGGTCCAATTAGAATAATGACTTTAAATAACCAAATACCAAAGCCAAACAAAGGAAATGGGACTTTTACCTTAAATGAATAAATTACATGAAGAAGGGTGGCTGGCTGTTTCGAAATCTACTTATTTTTCTTCTCTCCCTCCTATCATCCAAGAGAACATGCAATGAAAGAAAAATATCATCACAATAAGAAAATATGAAAAATATTGTTCTAGCTTTAAAAAAATTGGAGACATCAAAACATAAAATCTAGATTCTAAACAAATCAAAACATAAAATCTATGATTTAAACTAAATCTCATCACTTACGCATCATAAAAATACGGTCCACCTTAGTCATGTGGACAGTCTTGGGGAAGAGGTTCCAACAATGTATTTGGATCCAGTTGATCACTATTTCTCTCTCTCCCTCTCTTTGTATTCAATCTAATGAGCTAACTGGATCTGCTTGACATTTTAATGTCTCAAGTATTGCCTCATGGTCTGACTTGCAAACTTTCCAAAGATTCTTATTATGTGGTTTTCCACCATATTTTATCAAGTGGACATTTGATGCGACAACAAGATTTGAATAATGAAAAATATTCCTCTCTGTTTGCCAATCCTCGAATAACCACAAGTTGGGGTTCTTCATAGAATATAGTCTAAGCCATGTGCTGGTTACAACCACCGCATCGACATGGTACTCTAAACCTTCACCATCTATAACCGAGTGATCCAATTTTTTTTTGGCTTGAACACAACGACACAAATAATAATCTATCCCTTCTTCATTGTCTTCAGGTACAATAACAGCAAAAACATGGCCTGCAGTGACAAATGTACAAAATGCGGTCATTAATTCAGAAAATACTTGCGTAAAAGTTATAAAATTACATATTGAAATTACAAAGATATATAAATATATATATTACCAGGTTGCACTAGATCAGACAAGTGGTCAAAGTCAATAGATGATTCCATCTGTACCATTTCCAGTGCTTGTGGGGGATGATAGGTGTCAATTGGGTCCAAAACCCGTATATCCCATTTGTCCACCCATTCAGTCAACTCACAGTCATCCCAATTTTCCTCTGCACGTGATGGACGATAGCATGCCATTTTTTTTGTGTGGATACTCCATGAACCTACATCAGAGCTTCTAAAAGAGTGCAACTCACTGGATCTTGTTAGTGTGCAACAATCCTGATATGGTGCAATGTTAGTATTATCTATCAACCAAAAAAATCTATGAACCGTAGACTCACCTTCCTTACCTGGACCCATTGTAGCGTTACACCACTGGACGATGGATTTTGCATCTGTCAATATTGCTCCATCTTTGTACTTTAGTTCTTCATGAGCTAAGCCTCTTTTGATGCATGCACCTGCACCATCGTGCTCTCCCTTTCCATGACTAGCCTCTATGAAATTCCACATGTATTGAATTCTACACAACTTGTGCATCCTGCTCAACCAATAGAACATCCGTGCATTCTTGAATTGAGATGCACAATTGTTTAACCAAATAATGTGCTGACAATATGTGATGCCCCTGTTAACCAAATCTCCATAAAATAGTTGAAAACAACCATGTACGAACTCCATAGAATGTGATCGATCATCGGTGATGTAAAAATGGTACTCCCTCAAAATCTTCCTATCATCCTCTGTACTTGTAGGTGAATGCATGAATGTTATGTGAACAAATATGGAAACCTATTGAGAAGTATAATACTTTGCTTGCACCTCATTTTGTGGTTGTAGTGTGTAGTTCTTTGCGAAATCTACAACTGAAACAATGGTATCTAGTGGAAACGTATCCTTGCACAACTTGAATTGCAAATCCAACCATCGAGCTCTATGGGTATGCCTTGCATACTCATAAATAATGTTTTCATAAAAAATCTTCATGAACTGATACACTGGAATCTTTTCAATGAATAAATCACATCTTTTACCATGTTTCTCATCTTTTAGAGTATATGTCACTGTCTTAAATTTCCGTAATCTACTATTTCATTTCCAATTGCATGTGTACTATCCATATGTTGACAAGTTGATAAAAGTTGCAAAGAATCACAAAATAAGCACGTACCATCCAAGCATGATGTCTTGTAAAATTATTGGCCGTCCCTTATTTCACATAAAATGTTGGATATGAATTCCCTTGAAGATCTTGGTGGCTCATTTATGTCACAATCCTGCAAAACAAACTGAGAATGCAAAATTACGCATATATGCCTAAAAACATCAAAATGGTTAGAAAATTCAATATGTATCCTACAACAACAAGTTGTGCGTGTGTGATTTATCTTCACATAAAAAGGTTTACCCATCTGAAAAAATCTTTGACTTATTTGAATTTGAGGATACATACCAATAAATTTTGCAAAAAATTGTGTCTAAGTTGTGTCCAGAAATGTTTCGCATGTGGCTCGCGATTTTGGCTACCAATCCTCCTTCTTACAACATCTCTTTGATTAGAGGAAACACGTGTGTTATTTTTCCAAAAATATTTGATCAATGATTTCAAGGCTTCACTAATTTCTTTATCCTTTCGCGGTAGTCTACCGCTAAATGTCCATAACTCATTTTTTGTTGGATCTTCCAATCTCTCACGCCTTAGCATGGCTCTCCTTAGAGTACCTCTACCAATTTTTAATGTTTTGCTTGTCTTTCTCATGAGTCAAGCTTTCTTCATTTGGCTACTTACTATTGTCGATGTAAGTACTCATCTTGCGATATTACTATCTTTGGTGCGTGATTTAGACCCCACTTTGTCATAAGCATTCATTAGATTCTTTACAATGTTTTTTTCATTTGAATCATCCATCGTTCTTAGCCCAAGAATCTTCATGATAGGCCTAAATTTTAAATTCCTCATCATTTCAACAAATAATTGGCATTGACCTGTAATAATTAATTCATCAAAAAATAATCTCCACATACGATTAACTTTTCTTTGACAAGTACACTTGCTAATCTTGTTAGGCATTGATTTCAAAATGTTACTATCAATATCAATCAAATATTTTGGTCTTCTAAAATGAATTCTAGAAGGTTTTATAATCTCTTCAATTCTCTCAACATTTTGAACATCAACATAAGGTTGAGTGTATTGCATACCTTGAACCGAAGATGATGTGCCTTGGCAATAAGATGCAAAAGATGGAATATCACCTACTTGATGTGTTGATGTTGTGCCTTCAACATGACATGATGGAGTGTGTATATCGTTGGATCTACAAAT